>WBNM01020675.1:169943-197509 GCA_013399055.1 Ramphastos sulfuratus
AAAAAAAAAAAAAAAAAAAAAAAAAATCAACAAACCGATAAACCACACCACAAGACCACAAGATCTTCTGAGTAGGGACCAGAGTACAGAGATTGAGAAAAGTATTCAAGTTACAGGAATAGTACCTGAGATGAACTTCAAAGTGTTTGCGCATCTCTGAACATTAGCAATCAGTACCCACTTCACATTCTCAGCTTGTGATGAATCTGCAGTAGAGCAAATTTGGCATCCCGCCCAGTCTAACTTATATATCTTCTCCAAATCATAAACTTCCTAAAGTAATGCTTCCCTGTGCAAAGATATTGGGAAGAGTATAAATCTTGAGTCTTAGCAGGCTGGTTTAATTCATTGAACTTGTGTCTGTTAACTGGAAAAAATGGTCCTTATAAATACAGACCAAGGAGACAAGTATATTTTAACAGGTTTTTATTGACCTTTTGTGATCTCAACAAGCTCCACAGAGAGCAAAGCACATCTAACTGCCTACCACTATCACACTTTTTTAATGTTTGCATTTCCAGGGGAATTGGAAAACACGTTTGTTAATTTCTCTCATCTGTGCAGCACCATTCCTGTTCATTTACACATCAGACAAAACTTTTGTTTTTATTTAATCTTCATAAGTTGCTCAAATTAAAAAAGACAAACCAAAATCAAAACCAAAAACACACCACCAAAAAAAAAAACAACATACCCCCTTTCACAGTAAACATAACAAATGGGAGAACTGCTTTCTAGCTTCCCTAGGAGTAGAAACCCAAAAGTATTGTTCACCTTGACACTTATTTGCAATGTAGTATTGGATGAATTATGTTAAAGTATCTTTGTATCTTATTGAGTCCTGTGTGTTGAAGATATGCTATAAGCTACCAAGTCAAACTCAAGAGATACATGTGTTCAAGATTTTCATCAGTGACCTGGATGAAGGGATGGGGTGTACCCTCAGCCAGTTTGTTGATGATACAAAGCTGGGAGGAGTGGCTGACACACCATCAGGCTGTGCTGCCATTCAGCAAGACCTGGACAGGCTTGAGAGTTGAGCAGAGGGGAACCTAATGAAGTTCTGCAAGGGCAAGGTGAGAATAATCCCATGCATCAGCATAGGCTAGGTGTTGACCTGCTGGAAAGCAGTTCCAGAGAACAACCTGGGAGTCCTGGTGGACGAGTTCACCATGAGCCAGAATTGTGCTTTCGTGGCGAGGAAGACCAATAGTCTCTTTGGATGCATTAAGAAGAATGTGTGTCTGGATCTGGGCCTCTTTGTGCAAGAGAGACAGGGACCTGTACTAGTGGGAGGTGTCCCTGCCTATGGCAGGGGGTTGGAACTAGATGATCCTTGAGGTCTCCTTCCAACCTTACCATTCTATGATTCTGTACTGAACAAAGTCCAACAGAGGGCTACAAAGATGCTGAGAAGACTGAAGCATCTCCTTTATGAGGAAAAGTTAAGAGACCTGGGGCACAGAAGACTGTGAGGACATCTTCAATATCTTTAGGGCTGTTGTCAAGACAATAGGGCTGGACTCTATTCAGAGATGCCCAGTGACAGGACAAGGGGTAATGGGCACAAAATGGACAACAGGAATTTCCACCTAAACATAAGGAAAAACTTCCTTCCTGTGAGGGTATTGGAGCACAGGAACAGACTGTCCAGGGAGCCTGTGGAGTCTCCTTCTTTTAAGAGATTCAAAAGCCCTCTGGATGTGATCCTGTGCAACTTGTTCAAGGGGAACCTACTTTAGCAGGGGGTTTGGACTAGACAATCTCTGAAGATCACTTCAGAGCCCTACCATCTGTGCAATTCGCTGAGACTTGTCTAAAATAGGTTTATTTCTCTACCATACAAATGCTACAAACGCTTGTCTTCCTTTCTATGCCCTTCCCAATTAGTGTATATTTTTTTTTCTAGTGAGTAAAATTAGCTCTTTTTGCTTTGAGTTTAACTTCAAAGATTTTTTTTTATCTTTGTCTATGACAAGCATTTGCTATCCATGGTAGAGTTAGTGCATACTTTTCTATCAAAATATTTATTTTGACAAAAAAACAAGGGAAGTGTGGGTGGCAGGAAAAAAAAAAAGCATTTTTTTTCCAATTCTAATTATGTATGTATATACACACATATGTGAAGAGTAAATGTACTGCTTTGCATACTTTGTTTTTGCCTACCCATTCATGGTAATTAAGCCCATGTGTATTCTATTTATTCCCACGAGTTCAACCCTTCCTTTTGACAAATCAAATGATTAAACATATATTTTACTTCTAACAAGACTATGCAAAGTTAAACTGCTGCTACCTAGTTACAAGAGCTTTGCTTTTTATTATAAACAGATTGCTTTCTTAAAAAAAAAAAAAAAAAAAATGTCCAGCTGTCTTCTTTCCTTTCCCCCTTTCACACAAGCAGCAGACCTAAACAGACAGAATTCTGCTGCTGTGGGGAGAGAATTACTATTCATTCAACATTGCACCTTCTATTTGACATCAGGACAATTGATTGCTTAGGAGGATACTATACTGGCATTTTGAGGGTTATGCAGGCATTCCAAGGGTTATGCAGGCATTCCTAACTACACCCAGTGAAGGCTGAGAAGTGATTATTACATATGTAGCCAAACCATAGCACAAAAGAAACCTCTGTTATTGGGAAAGCCTTACCTTTCCAGAGAAGACATCACTGCAGATTCCATGCCATAGACAGCAGGCGGCAGAGGCAGCTTCAGAGGTTCCTCCCTAAGAAGCTTAAGACACAGGAAAGTTAATGACACAATTTCCTGCTCATGCTCCACTATGTTTTTGTTGATTTCAGTTCAAGTTTCCATAAAGTTGGTTACTAATTCTTGAACTTTCTGATAAAAATGATGATTACTTCAAACAGCCTAAGTCAGCTACAGTACTTGGATACTAAGGCAGTGGTGCTTCAGAAGATAAACTTAGTCTGCAGATGAGTTGTGCAAGTATTCCATAAAAACAAAGGCTTTTCAAGACAACTCACTATTACTGTAGAAAGACAAATTAAATGCTACTTCAGACCAAAACAATATGGCCTCCAAGGATCAAGCTTATGGACTGGTGCTTGAGTCTACAATGCAGATAACACGAGCAAGGGATATCAATGCTAGCAGGAACGCGATGGTGCAATACTTCAGTCCACCAAACTAAAGAAGGAAATGTTTGCCCCCATCATAGATAATCAAAAGTAACATTGAAACAAAGCCTTGAAAATTCTTTATAAAGACCACAGTGGGTACAACTTAAAAGTATATTATTGCTATTGATTTGTAAAATAGACTCTGTGTGCATGGAGGGTGTTCATGTACTTCAAACATAATCAACTGGTGGATTCTTTTGCTAGCCAAAGAACGAAAATATAGCTTCAAGCATTTTTTCCTGTGAGAACTTTCCTTCTAAGAACATAAAAAATGAGGGGGGCAGGGGGAGCTGAGTAGAACAGATAATTTAAGCATTTGAGTTCACTGTACTCCCTACTTTTACTGGGAAGGAAAGTGTTCATGTTCTCCTTTTAATACTTTCTTTCAATCCCACACAGGGTCAAGTCCTGAAGATCCTTTAGAATGTATTGAGGACAGGTAAAACGTTGGCATTTCAGTTCACCAAATAGTTCATATTAGCACAGCAGCAAAACTACATGGGTAGCTGCCCAACCCAAGCAGAACAGCAAAGTCCACAATTTGCCAGTGTCCAGTAGTGGGGCTGGTGGACTGTACATGGCCACTCCCAGATTCCACATATTTTAGAAAAGGACATCTTTTAGAATTGGGGAAGACAACAGTTCATTTGAAGGAGAAACGCAGGTAAATGTTAAGAGGAAAGCCCATGCAACGCAGATAAATCCTGGGTGTTTTTAAAGTAGTAACGCAGGAATTTACAACTCAATAGTCTCAAATCACTTCTTTAATACAATCTGAAAATTTTTGTTTCATATCCTTAACTCATCATTTCCTGATTAGTTTTTATATACAGATTAGAATGTATTCATATAAAACACCCCGTGCTGCAGCTTTGAAACTCAATATCCATAAATTCATATATATACATCTCTAAGGTAGGATAGATTTACCTCCTTGAAGTGAAATGCACAGGTGTGACACTTCAAAAGGATTTGCCTTTATTTACCAGACAAAATTACAGACACATCACATTTGCGGTAGTGGCTCTGACTGCACTTTATGTGAGATATGTTGTCCCTTTGTTTGCTGCTGACAAGCGTAAAGAGCCACTTTCACTGCAGATAATAATGGTTAATTTATCACACAGAGCAGTGCCTGACCTCTGTGCGTCCCTGGCCCTCCATCACCTTCACACCTGCTCAAGCTAATTGTTAGAGCCAAGTGTAAATGAAAATCAACTGGGCTAATAACAAATGGAAGCCATTACTTGCAACAGCACGTTGCTTTACAAAGGTTTATCAAGCTATGATATAACTAGTCCCTTAGTTACAGCTCCCTGTCTTATAAATGAGGATAAAGCAAAGTCTTCAAGCCAGAAAACCAGACAGTAAGTCAAAACACTGACATTTGGCACTATTTTTATAGACCCTTAGCACAGCAAATAATATATATACTGACACTAGAAAATGCAATGCCAGTTCATAAAGCAATGGCAGTATTCTTTAAATTCTAGAGCAGAGAAAGATTTTTCCTTTTACCCATTTAACATGATACTAATCTCCTAAGATTCATGGATGCAAGTATACTAATTAATTAACAGGCAAACATAGGTGAAAATCCAATCCTTAATTCCCTCATAAATCATACCAGAGTTTTTCCCTAAAAAGAGCACAAGACCACCTAGTACTTCAAACCTTAAAATTTCAAGGAACATTACCTAGCATGTACTCTTGCTCCAAACAAAACCTAAAACTCCAAATAACTCACTGTCTTTCAGTGAGCTCAAGCTCCTACATTTACTTCCATTTACCTTCAGACAGTAAAGAATGATGTAAGTAAACAACCACTTGGTCCCATAAATAAAAAACAATTGTAAAATAGAGGGGAAAGGTTATCTATAACTTTAAAATGGAGAATATAGAGAATATTAATAATTATATAAGAGCTAAAGTATTTTTCAAATCCCACCTTTAATTTTTTTCATACAGGAAGAATTTTCAGGCCATCAGTAGGTTTTGTCTCTTCTCCAACTCCACCAAGACAAAAAACGCAAGAGTTACATTCAAAACCATCAAGACTAAAAAACCCTCCAAACCAAATGAAATTCCACTCCCAGCTTCTCATAGACATTCACATTGTTTTTTAAGCACAATCTCAAGACCTACCAAAAGTAGGCACATTCCCATATGCCATGCCACTCATAATTATCCAACACTGGAGCAGATCTCTCAGTGATATTTTTGAGAGTCCTGTATTGCTCTGAACAAAACATGTCATGCCAGTAACCAGCATGGTAACAGCACAGATCTAAGCCATTCCCCTGTTACAATGCTCATCATCAGAATGAATATATACAGAATGCCAGCACATCAGGGCTAGCCACTCCTAGAAAGCAAACACAGTGAACACATCACAGAAAAAAAACTTACATAAAACTCTTAGCAAGCCTCAAACCTTACTTGAATCCTCTTGTTATCTTGCTTCTCATTATCTCAACCATATCATCCCCTGCCCAAATTGACTGTCTTAGTAAAGACAGCTGCTTTCATGCCCTACATTGGGTGCCAAGAATGTAACAGGTGTAAGTACTGTGAACTGGTTAACCTGTCTGTTTCCCCCCAACACAGAAGCAAGTGAAAAGTAAAACACAAAAAAAACCCTCTGGGTTGAGATAAAAGGAGTATAGATTGAAAAGGTTGAATATAAATGTGATAACATAACACACAATTACTTTACCCTATTTGCAGAAAAAGCACAGCAGAAAGCAGAAGCCACTGAACTGAAAACCCAAACCAGGGAGCTACCCCACCATTCCTCCCTGTCCAGCTGCCACCTCAGCAGAAGAGAGCCAACACCCAAAAACCCAGCACTCAAAAGCAGCAACTGGAACAGAAAGCCTCTCATGTTATAATCTGAAACTGAAACTCTATAGAGCCTGCACTTTCTTTTTGAAACTGGCATGATAGCAGCATGGTATGAATACAGCAGCAGACTCAACTGCACTCATGATACACGGAAACCAAAAGCCCAAGCTGATGTTCCATTTCCCTAATGGGAAATACTTTTCAGTACGTACTGAGAGTCTTACAAAAGGAAGCGTAATTCATTTTGCATCCCTCATGGCCACACTTATTTAACAACACTTAAAACATTGTACACTACACTAACTAGTGCCAGTTATTCCAGTGATGAAGGTCCAAAATCTTATTTGGCGTGAAGGTGCAATACTTTTGTGGAGTTGTAGCCATTTAGCCCAGAATATGTGTAGTTATGAATAAACAGTGCACTCTCTTCCGTCATTTCCAGGAGTACAAATAAAGACTAAAGAAATGTAAGCACGTGGAACTGCTGATTTCCAGTGATGGTTCTCTGCCACTTCAAATTACTTTCAGATGGGAGAGATCTGCAGAGCTACCCAGGCTACTCTAAGTATTCTCCAGCAATTGTTATTTTCCAGCCTACTTATATATCCTGTTCTTTTCCACACATTATTACAGTTACACATGCTCTCACTGTAGTATCTAACATACATTTTCTGTAATTTAATTTAAACTCTGTATTCTTTATTCAGTTTTAGCTGCCAATAGAAAAAAGTGCTCTAAAAGTAGTACTGAAGAGAGGAAAAAAAAAAGGTCTACAGAAAGCTGCCAACAAGCTTTATCCCATGCAAGCCATGCATAACATTCTATTATCACTGTGACCAGGCCTAAGGATTTTCCCCATATGTAGGAAATGCTGAATCAGGATGCAAAGCAAAGTCACTTGCGTACAAGTAAAGGGCACACACATTCTTTTCCAATATGTAGATCCCAAAATATGAAAACACCATGTCCTCTCAGCATTCTCTATCTCCTCTGCTCATGTTCTGGCAGCAATAGTAAGCATGGGGGAAAAATAAAAATTTTTAAAAAAAAAAAAAAAAAAAAAAAAAAATCAGTCCATTTGTGGAAGTAGTTTTCCAGGTATTTTTCCAGGAAGATACCCAGACCAGATGAGGTTCTGTGAACAGAGCAGAAAAACCTTCTGCACAAGTCCCCAAAGCATTTCAATACTACAGTAAGCATTCCAACTATATGTGCCAGAATGAAAGAATCTGATAAAGAAATTACCATGCTTATACTAGCAAATATTTGATATTATACTCCAAAAGCAAGATCATTCTGAATATATAATCTGATTGTATTTTTAATTTTTATACCCATCAAAACTTCAAAGTATTTTAGGAACAGAAAATTTATGCTACATGTCTCATGAAGCTATGCTAACCCTTTAGAGAACTAATCATCCCACTAAACAGAATTTTCCCTCTCAGTAATATTTAATACAGTAGAGAGCTTGATTGTGTTAGCAAAAATACATTTTACTTTCCTAAAAAAAGAAAAATCACTCAAGAAGTCCAGGCTTGAGCAACTGTTTTCCTACACACTTAAACTGAAAAGAGAATAAAGCTTAGAGGAAGATTCTATTTTAATAGCACTGCATACTTCCATACAGTGAAAAAACGTACACTTGCAAGAGGGATGTAAAACAATTGTCTTGATTATGTGTTTCATGGAGAGCACAGAATTCATTAATGGTAGGGGTATTCAGTAAATCCAGTTAAGGAAGACAGTCAGACATAGTTTATGCAATCAGAATGCTCTACCCATCTACTAGGCACACAACATTTAAGAAAATTTACAAGCATCCATGTTAACTAGTGTTCCCAGCCTTTACAATCCATGCAAAGAACTTGAGCTTCAAGAGACAGGATAATTATATTACTAGAAGAAAAACTTAAAAAAAAAAAAAAAGACAGCCAAATCTAAGAGACCTGTCAATGCCAGTGTCATCAGTGGAGTGATAACTAGTAAAGAGCTGATATCAAAGGCTGTCTTTTTCTTCCCCTCCATGCTCTGTTCTGTTTGAGCCCATGGTGGTCACAGCTCCTTTAACAATATTTATAATGAAGGAACAACGTTGGAGATGTCAACCCTGATTATTCATAAAGGCTCCTCCTGCCCAGCTCTCCCCTTAGGCTAACTGTAAAAGTACCTGATTCCCAATTCTCAAACACAAAAGCGCACAGAGCTTGAAAGCTGAGCTGACTAATAAAGTTTGCATATCCCTAAGAACAAGAGCACACAATGAAGAAGAAAAGGAATGGCAAGATTAAACAAAAACAGTAAGCTTGGATGGGAAATAATGAAAATTTAAAGAGGTAAGAACTTAGATTCCCCCCTTCTGTACTCCTATTCATTTACATTTCAGCATGTCCTAAGAAGCATCTGGTTTATCTTCTGACTGCTGCATCAAGGTATAATATACAGCAAAAAACTTAAACCACACTTTTGGAGCTGGAACCAGGCGAGGCTGCGAGCAATGTAACTTCTCAGTCATTGAACTTCAACTCTGGACAAGCCTAGAACAAGGGGATAATACTGACCTAGCAAACAATTCTGGTTTACTGTTTCACTTTGGGGCCTTTATTGGTATTTAGAACACACACAAATATAGGAAGTGCCTTCGAAGGAACAGGAAACTGGGTTTACAATAGGACCGTGAGCTGGATTTGCCGGCTGGCCAGCTTCAATGCATCTCTGAGCACTTGACAAACAAGAGAGGCTTGGGGCTAGACTCACAGATTTTTCTTAATCACACAGGGACTAAAGGAAAACATGGCCTTCTTTGTCCCTCTCTTCTGCCTTGCTTACATTATGAATGACTGCTAGAAAGGATAGGGATCACCTGGCCAAGACAAACAAGTGGGCAGGAAGAAAATAAGGAGTCAACACTAGCCCAAGCAGTCAGCTAGTAGCAGAAAGATAAACCTCTTCAGCGGTGCCTTTATGAGGCTGATTAACACTTCAGCTTTGCCTTGCATTTTGAGAGGACTGTCTAGTCAAATGAGATAAAGAAATCTTATAAGCTACCACCTCCTGAGAAGAATCGTGAAGCTGTTTGACTGCACACAGCAACTTGCTTAAGGCAGGAAGCAGTAATAACAAATACTGTCTCAAGAAAGCTACAGGGGCAGTTTGAGGCAGGAATAACAAAGTACGGAATCAACCAGTACAGGGTTTCAGCAAGATTCTGAGGTGAACTTTCTAAGTTGAAAGAACTGATCTGGGATTCTCTCTCCAGAGTTCCTTACTGGTACTTACTTCCAGGAGAGAACGGTTCCATAACACGTTAAATACATTTTTGAAAGTCCCTTCAAAGTCGGAACAAAACAGAAACAACGAAGCAGAAAGAAAAAAAAATATAGATATAGTAATCTGTAATACTTTAAACAACTGTTACAGTGGCAAGCCCCCAACTGTAGTAACATTTGGGATTTTGTAATCACACATGCACAAGACAACTCTTTAAACAGTGACATGGAACTAGCATACAAGGTAACCTAAATCTTACACAAAATGTAACAGGGATACAACTGATCTCTGTGTTTCCTTCAGCACATTGAAGACCAGCTGCCCTTCTCAGTAAAGACAGTCTGTGCTTACAGTCAGTCTGCAGTAACTGATCTCTCTGCAGACATGTCCTCCCAGTAGACATGGTAGAATATACAAGTTACCACCAACTGGTTTACACACTGTTGAGAAAAGCACCTGAGCTTTATAAACCAATGAAACAGCGGCAACAAATTGAGCTGAGTTGAAACCTGCAGCAACTCTGTAGGTTCTCTCTATCAATTTAGACAGTGTGAAAAAAACCCACATTTTTCTTAATACATTCACATTATTCATAAAAACTTGTGCAGACCAAAACGGTCTTTCTTAACATTAACAACGAAGGGCCTGCTTTTTCAGTGCAGCTGCAGACATTTCCTTTTTTCTGATTCTTCCATGCTATGAAAGGTAACAGGCGAGGCCTACCTCAACTGGTTTGCCAGCACAAATACATACCCTTGCACATCCATTGTTGGAAGGAGAAGAGATGGGCAAAACTGCAGACTATCTCAGCCTAGACTCGGTTTTCTGTTAGTCTTATAACTCAGGTTATCCTATCTCAGGTAACAGGAACATCACAGTACTGACTGTGGGAGTTGCAGTTTTGCCCTTACACCAGCATTGTGCTGCTTTCAGTTACTGTAAATCACACAAGGAGAAAGACGCTACTGTGGGTGGTTCACCCACAGAGGGCATGTTCTTTATTGGGATATGTAAACCGATGTTGCAGAAAGGTCAAATGGAACATGCCTTTGAAATCTGGTTCACTTAATTCACTGTTTGCAAATGTGTCAGAAAAACTGGCTTTATCTCCAATATATTTGAAAATTTTGTTCCTTTGAAATATCACAGCTACCTAATTTCAGCCTTTCAAATTCTCCCTGGTGACTCTCCCACATATAGCAGAAGATAAAAACTAGCAATTCTTTTTCACTGAGATACGTTTTTTATCACAACCATGCTAACCCGATCTAAACAAGAGATGACTGCAGGAACAGTCCATAGAGCTTAGAAACTGAGGAAGCATCTCAATTATCTTCCAAATGAAAATATTTCTGTTCAAGGATCAAAATGACCCATTTAAAAATTCCCACTTGTTTTTATCTTTTCAACAGTTTTTCTTGAATTGCAAGGGTCTGGCATACCTAGTTTCTGCAAGAAGTTATAGACCTTCATCTCACTAGCTAAACAGCTGTGTCATTTCTCATGATGTGCATGTATTTACAGTCTCACTGTCCTCCAGAAGAGTTACATCTGCTCAATGTCTTTCATAGAATTATTTACACTGGGAAATATGTTTAAGACCACTGAGTTCAACTGTTAACCAAGCACAGCTAAGCCACTGCCATACCATCTCCCTAACTGCCATATCTACATGTTTATTAAACTCCTCCAGGGATGGTGACAACCACTTTGCTGGGCAGCCTGGTCTGGGGCTTTATAACACTATCATTGAAGAAATTTCTCCTAATGTCCAACCTAAATCTCCCCTAGTGGAACTTCAGGCTGCTTCTCTTGTCCTATAGCTTGTTATTTGGGCAAAAAGATCAACCCTCACCTTGCTACAACCTCCTTCCAGGTAGTTGTGGAGAATGAGGTCTCCCCTCAGCCTCCTTTTCTCCAGACTAAACAACCCAAGTTCCCTCAACCAGTCCTCATAACGTGTTTGCACTAGATCACTCACCAGCTTCGTTTCCCTTCTTTGGCATGTGTATCTCTGTCATCTCAACAGTGACCCTGATGATCCAGTGGCATTCTACCAGGAACATGTATCTCACACCTCTAGCAAGAAAGCAGTACATGGAGTAATGAAGGAGATGAGGAACAATACCTGACTCAGCTCCAGAGCCATGAGGACTTGGCCTTTTTACTAATTAGCACAACTTAAAAAATAATTGACCTTCTTGACTATGTCACAGTGCATCAGACAAAGTTAAGCGCAAGGGAAGAAGCATAGTAAATTCATTACTGTTTACTCTTTCACTGCCAAATTGTTTGAAGAGGTTATTTAAATGGTCAAGAATGATACTACACTACATGAGAGCTTTAATCTGAACATGTAAGAATAGACAGCAACATAATTATGAAACCAGAATTGTTAGGTAGATGGTACAGAACAAGAAGATAAACACAATCCAGTCAGGGAAGAGTAATTCACCAAAACAGTCTTATTACTTGAAACAAGTCAGCCACATTTTTCTAGTCATCGTAGGTTATGCATACCGCATAAGGATTCTACAGTGCACTAGTCTTTCATCACACTGCTACTGGGATCTATTCACTATTTTAAGTCTGATAAAAACACTAACCCTCCCTCTTTTCACATTCTGGGGCACCCTACTGTAGTGCAGTATGAACACCCCAGCCTTACTCTCAAGTCAGGAGACTTCAGACACCCTCTGTAGCACTCAATAGCCCTTCACAAATTTTCAATCACAAGCTTTTTGTTTACCAACTGCCTTCTTAGGAGGCCTTGCAGCCAAGAGAGCCAGGACACTCTCTTATGTCCAGCAGGTCTAAGTAGGTTTTCTTCCTCCTCCTCCTACTCCTCTACCATGCCTTGGTATGCCTGGAATACTGTGTCTAGTTTAGGGCTCACCGATTCAAGACAGACACAGATCTGCTGGACAGAGTCCAGCAGAGAGCTACAAGGATGACTGGGGCACTTGAACATCTCTGCTGTGAAGAAAGACTAAGAGAACTGGGGCTGTGTAGTCTTGAAAAGAGAAGACTTATCAACATCTATAAATATCTGAGAGGTGGTGTCAAGATGAAGGTGACAGTCTGTTTTTAGTGGTGCCCAGTGACAGAACAAGGAACAATGGGTACAAGCTAGAACACAGAAGGTTCCACCTCAACATAAGGAGACACTTTAAGGTGAGCATGACAGAGCACTGGAAAAGGGTGCCCAGAGAAGTTGTGGAGTTTCCTTCTCTGAAGACTTTCAAAACTTGCTTGGATGCATTCCTGTGCAGCCTGCCCTAAGGGATCCTGCTTTGGCAGGAGGGTTGGACCTGTTGATCTCTGAAGGTCCCTTCCAATCTGTAACATTCTGTGATTCTGTGATATGTAAGCACTTCAGCCTCATCCAATATCAAGCATGAGAATAAATCCTTAGAATAAATAATCACTTGGAAATGCCCTAGGGTTGCTTTTTCCTGGGAGGCTCCACAAGCCCAACATCAATTTATGAAATTATCTTACAAATCTCTTGCCTGTTTATAATTTTCCACTGCTTTTATCTGGAGCATCCTTAATAAGGCACCATCCAGTGAAAGTGGGAACTATCTTTGCTGAATAAGAGCAGATGGCTTGTACTTAAATAGATGGCTGCTCCTATTTAGTGTTTGTTTGGGGTTTTTTTGTTTGTTTTGTTTTTTGTTTTGTTTTGTTTTTTCCCAGTGTTAGATTTACATCCAATCCAGCTGCTTGGTCTCCACTCTGTCTAAAGCTTCAAGATAGAAAGAATAATGTCTACATGCACAAAAAGAGTTTGTAACTTACAAACACATTAGTTCATGCACCCTCTGCAGTCTTTATGGGATCTTCAGTCTCTCTTTTCACAGAAGTTCTAGATCTTGTGAACCCAATTCAACACAACTTATGGCTTTATCCACTGTGTTGAATCCTGCATTAAGTAGAAAAACAAATTTAAATTAGCACTATCACAATGACCTTGTGTTCAAATATTGCTGCTAAAATATCTTGCTCAGTATCTCAGTATCTAGCCCAGACAGCCAACCGAGTCCTGGGCTACATCAAGAGAAGCGTGGCCAGCAGAGAAAGGGAGGTGATTCTCTCCCTTTACTCTGCTCTTGTCAGACCCTATCTGAAGTACTGTGTGCAGTTCTGGAGCTCCCAGCACAGGAAGGACATGGAAGTGTTGGAGCGGGTCCAGAGGAGGGCCGCAAAGATGATCAGAGGGCTGGAGCAGCTCTCCTGTGAGGACAGGCTGAGGGAGTTGGGGCTCTTTAGCCTGGAGAAGAGAAGGCTTCGAGAAGACCTTATAGTAGCCTTCCAGTATCTGAAGGGGGCCTACAGGAAGGCTGGGGCAGGATTATTTACAAGGTCTTGCAATGACAGGACAAGGGGCAATGGGTTTAAACTGGCAGAGGGGAGATTTAAACTGGATATTAGGAGGAAGTTCTTTACAGTGAGGGTGGTGAGGCACTGGAACAGATTGCCCAGGGAGGTTGTGGATGCTCCCTCCCTGGAAGTGTTCAAGGCCAGGCTGGACAAGGCCTTGAGTGACCTGTGCTAGTGGGAGGTGTCCCTGCCTATGGCAGGGGGTTGGAACTGGATGATCTTTGAGGTCCTTTCCAACCTTGCCATTCTATGATCTCCCCTTGGTATATAGGCTTCCCGGTAAAAACACTATTCCTTAAAGAAACAAGGAGTAGGGACAGAAAAATCATGAAGGCAAACTCCTCCACAGTGCCACCACCATAAAAACCATGTAACTCTTCTCCTCAGGAGCTCCTTGTCCCAGCTGTCAGGTGCTATTACCTCTCTTCAAGATTCCAGCAAAGCAGCGACATTTTTGCAAGAGTGCCCATTAATCAACACATTGGAATTTCCCCTTCTACCAAGACAGTAACACTTCTGTGCATCTGACTACCTAGAATACTTAATCAAATTCTTGCTAGTAACTAAGGACAGGACAAGAAACTCACAGCAAGTTTCAGTGGGAAAATAAAGTAGCTTTTAAAAAAATCATTGATTTTCTAGCAAGTCATCACAGGTAAACTTAGGTTATAGCATCTGCAGCCAAACATTCAGACATATGTGACTGGAGGAGCCAGCTCTTTGTTTCCTAAACTGCACATTCAATTCAGATTTAATAAGACACTAATTGCACATTAAGTACTCATTGATTACCTAAAATATGGTTATTAAGAAATAACAGCTATGTAACACATCTCTGTTAGATACATATCTGTTACAAAGCTGTTAAACAGCAATAAATGTTTATCTAAAAAATTAGCATTCGGCTAACATAAAATACACATCCTATTAAATCCAACTGAAACAGATGCTGAAGACAAAGCTCCTGTCTGCCTGCATCTGAGCAATGCTGTTCTCCCTATATCTGAAGTCACAACACCAAATCTTTCAATAGCAATATTTTTCTAGGATAGATTCACAACATTTTCTAGAAGAAATCACAAGCCTTTTAAGAAATCCTTCTTAGAGCTTTATTTACTTGCTGACAGCATGTCACCCTTCATAGGTCTGCTACTCCTGACTCTGTGGCACAGAGCAGGGCTCCTTTTACCATACCCCATCCTTCAAAGCAGACAGGCTGGCAGGCAGCTGGTTTCCATAGGCAGCAGGGCCATGCTCCTGTTGCTGTTCTTGGGAATTGCTTGATTCTGTTATTTAGTATATTCTGTAACTCTTAGGAGGAGACAGCAAGTGGGAAAATAGCTGTGGAGGTGATCGCAGTTGAGTTGTAGCTCCCAGAACTGTGGCTTCGGATGGAAAAGGTATTTGTGTATCACTACATCCTTATTTTTGCATGCCTCTGCTGAACAGGTACACACCAATGAGCTAAGCTTACTGTAGTAAAGAAAATTGCTGTCCTTAGGGACAGATTTTACAGAAATAAAAATTATGACAGAAGACAGACTTCTGAGAAAGAATTGGCAGGAGTCTGGCAAAAGACACTGAAATAAGCACCAAAAGGAAGAGAACGAAGAAGGGAGTGTACGGACACAAGCGACCAGGTCTCCACACAAATAGGAAATAGTGAACTAACACACATACAAACTAGAAACTTCACTCTGAACATTTTCTTTAAGCCTAGAGAATTGCTTTTTAGATACAAAAGAGCTGCTGGAATGAAATGAGAAATGTTCTGTCCAGTGGGCGCTCCCTGGAATCACATCTGAAACACCTATGTAGGGCAGCGTAATGAAACTGTATTTCTACTGCTCACAATTCATCAATTTTCTAGCTAAGTCCAAAACTCCTACAGACTCAGTGGCCTCCTGCTGCAGCAATTAATTCTCTTTTCCTACTAAGCTGTTAATTAATTTTAAAAAGCCCTTGTTGTTGAACAATGCATATACATCATTAACATCAGAGAACTATTTTATTACACTAGTGTTTATTAAAATACAAACTCAGATAAAAGAAATTGGAAACAGTGAAGGTTATAAAGCAAAAAGAAAATGCAGAGATGGGTCTGGAACATAGGCATACTCAGTCATGGAAATTCTGTTTGAAGCTTCACTGTCTGTTTTATTATGGATTCCATAGGCAGCTTCTAATTTAGTGCAGCTGTTAACACTCCTGCTACATCAAAAATTCCCTCTGCTGAACTTTTGTAGAGGTTTTTGTGTTAGACAAGCACCAGTCCTTTCCAACTTCAGAGTTTCCTAATTATGGTATGGCAGTTCTCATTTGTACTGTAAACCTGACCAGATTTGGGGGCGGGGCGGGGGGAAGGAGTAATTTACAGCTGTTGGTAGTACTGGTTTTCCTAGTTACTGCATTTACATAACAATACAAAAGGTGTTCAACAGCAAATTGTTTCAAAGTATATTGCTCTGAAACGTGTATTACAGCACTTTCTGTGACAAAACACTTTGTAAAATCTTCAATTCTTTTTCGAAGTGTTACATTAATTTCTTTTAACCACACACTAGGAAAATTAAGGTAAACAAATACTTCAATTACCAATAAATGAAGAGTGAAAACACAGAACCACAGAAACACTCAGGTTGGAAAAGACCCTCGGAATCACCAAGTCCAACCTACTCTACAAGGTTCACTGCTCAACCATATTCTTCAAGCAGCACGTTCGAGCTACCTTTAAACACATCCAGGGTTAGTGACTCAATCACTTTCCTACAAGAAGTATTAAAACACTAACTGAACACTTGAAGCTTTAAGTAGTAAATTAACTCTAAATGATTAATAAAAGGCTGCCACGGATAAAACATCTTTGACAAACAAGATAAATTTGGTTTTCATCATGTATGTTTACAATAGCCAGCTTCCCTTCCAACAACATCCACAGAAGTGTTTCCCTTTTCTGGAACAGACCGACTTTATTGTAGACCATAAAATCCATACCTTTTCCCAGTAATAATGGTTCAGGGCCCCTCTGAAGCATTTGTTCTGCAAAGTGACATATTGTGACAAATCCAATAATAATGGGGAAATGTGGGAAATCTGACAGAAATACTTCACTCCTCATTCCCACTAATGAGAATAAAACACTAAGAGAAACACTCATCAAAAAATTGCAGTAAGCAACGTATTTGGTTGAAATACAAGCAGTGCTTTTTCTTTTCCTGCTCCCCTTTCTCTTACTTTGCTTAAAGCAGGCTTTTCATTTTTTTTTCTTCATTTTGCTTTATATTGTCAACCAAGAACAGAGTTCCTGAGGAGACAAACAGGGGGTAAAGAAGACAAATCTGTCTCCTTTGTGTGAGAGCTGTAGGCCAGAGTTATCAACTCCTCTGCTATTCAAGACAGATTTGCATATCCAAGGCCACCCGAGGCAGAGAAGGCATTTGGAGTCTGATTTTTTTTTTCCGCAAGAACACATGGGGGAGCAAAGCAAAATAAGGAAACTCCACAAAAGGTCCGAGAAACTACTCAAAACAAAAAACCCCAAACAAAAACACCAAACACCCACAAAGAAATCACAAAACTTTGTGGAGGGAAAAAAAACCTCCCATTCAAGAATTTATTTCTTGGAGAAAAAAGACATTTCATACATACTGGAATTTCCAAATATCCTTATGAAAGAAACTTCATGGACAGCAACTTGGCACAAGAACTACAGATTGTCATCCATGCTCTTTCTATCTATATCTTAATACAAACCTACTCCTCTGCACACAGGAATTAAGGATGATTGAGTAGCATTATACATTAGTATCTACTGCTTGGAAATACTGGAGAAATGCCACTGGTAGGGAGTAAGATTCCAGTACAGCCAATGCTTAAACACAATGCTCATCTTCCTACACATACAATACTGGAATTAATGGATGACATACTGTCAGTCCAGTGATTACAGAAATTAGTTTCAGAAGTGCTCTCAGGAAAATTCCAATTAATAGACATATATTTAAGTTAAAGTAGCTCTGCAGGGTGAGGAATTTGAGGTCTTTTTGCAACTGAAACAATTCTATTATTCTATGTTTCTTTGAATGGTTGGACTTGACCAAACAAAATAATTCTATGATTTAACTGACTATGTGTGTGTGACATACACAATGCTATTGAGAGTGTATAATCCATACAGTGCTTTTATTGACTAACAAGATAAAGCAGCTAGTTAGCTGACAATCTTTCCTGTTTTCACACACACACACTTGCTTTAATTTAACACAGAAGTACTTTTGGACTTGATTTTACCATACTTCCTCACAAAAGCAATGTTTAAGTCAAAAAGCTGTCACTGATAATGGCACAGTAGTACTCTGTCAAATCAAGATGCTATTAAACCTGAATAAAGATATCAGAATCTCGTTCCACAATATACAGCTCAAAACCCCTAAGGTCCTGATTCTTATCCATTACTCATACTGAATAGCTCTGAAAAANAACGTGTACCAGAACTGGTTCTTGCTCTAATGAATACTATCAACAACTATCCCAGCTAAACTTAAACCACTATTTAACTGCCCAAAGACCAAATCTTTCATAATATTGCATGAGACAGCATACTACACAACAGTACTTGGGAAAAAGTAATACACAAAGTGACAACTTGTTTCATCAATTAAAAATCAAAGTCCTGAGCCTAACACTTTTAAACTGTGATTCCTTTGGTTTAAAAAGAATGGCTGTGGATGTAACAAATTTTCCTGAGCATTTATCAGTAGCATAAGTTGAACACTTCATAGAAGTCATTAGACCTAGTCATGTTCATATTGTACATTAGAGAATTCATATTCCATTAATTTATTTGTTAATGTATTTATACTTATTTTTTGAAGAAAGCAAGGAATTTTAATTTGCTGAAGTGGAACTTGAACTCAACATTTTTACCCACGCTGTCAACATTTCTCATGGAGTTAGATGTCTGTCAGTTCAAGTGCATTTTCATGAATGTTGACCACTTGCTGATGTCCGGAACAAGTCTCCACTTGCATGATATTGGTGCACACAGCAGCAGCACTGCACACAATGAAATCTTGCTGCTAGTCACACTGGCAACAACCTCCACATTTGAGTTAAATTCCACTAGACAGGTACAAAATGGATTTCAAACAACTGTTTCAAGTGAGTTGTTAGTGCTTGTTGCTATATCTGAAGAAGAATACTGAGCTCTCAAAACACTTAGAGCCATCTGGAAAAATCAGCTTCTAGAGGCTAAATACACCTTGTTTCTTAACATATAATTCTTAGTATAAAGTGTGTGCTAACATCTAGACACTAGGAAGAGTTATGCTTTTAGTTCTAGCCTTTGGGTTGAACCCATTGAGCCAACATACACTGATTTTTTCAGTTCTAGAGGGTTTGCAAGCCATTTTCCTTGTGGTTTCTCCATAGACAATTATTTCTCAGACATGAATAGACGTAAATAATGCACACATAGAATCTGAGGCAATTAGGCCCTGCTCTCTCCTCCTTCAGGAATTACCCCAAATTAAATGTATCATAGTAAACAGTTTCTGATTTGATACACTACATTTTACTTTATTATGCCATGTAGCATACACTGCACTCTCTTTGCAACACCCTAATTGGAATAGAGCTTTATTTTAATATAGAAACTTTGCACATAGACGGCAATCCCAAATTTTCGGATCTAGATTTTATCCTTAACAACAATAACATTTTAAAGGCCACAGTATAACTGCAGCAAATGGATTAAATTCGCAATTATGAAAACAGAGGTTACTGTGGTGAAAAACAAGATCTGCTGAAGAATAAGACATGCACTACAATTTAAAAGCTATCACAGTAGAATTATGCAAGCCAATCTGCAGATTATTTTGAACTTTTTGAAATAACACACAAACACATTTGTTCCTTTTTATTGCCATTTTGGATTTGGGGGTTAAACTTAGTATTATTGAAGTAGTTTTCTATAATAGGAGTTCTGAAGGAGTACTTTAAAAGTAGCCCCCACACAAAACCAAAGCCACTAATACCCTTTCAAAATCAATGATCCACGTGTGACAGAAGTTGAAAAAAAAAAAACCACCCAAAAACTCAGAGATCCATCAAACAAAAGTCAGATATTCACAGCCCAGCAGACAATTTCCATGCTTTGCCATAGTCAGAGAAATTTTAGGACTGTCACAAATATAAATGTCAACATAATATGAGCATTTTTCTGTGTGAATACATTGACTGGTAGCAAGTAAAGCAGCAAAGGTGCTTTCTCTGATCCCTTCATCAACTGTTGCCACAAGGAGTTTAAGGCTGGCAGATACATGAGTGCAAGAAGATGAGAAAGCACAGCAAAACAGTGTAAAAATTTTGACCAGCTGAAGCTTTTCCTCAATAATTCACACAACATCGTATTTGTTCTCATCACGGCATTTCACACATGGCACATTAACTATGAATACAGAACTAAAATCAACCTGTTCTCTCTTAGAAGGTCCACAGAGTTGGTGTGACTGAGTGACATTCCTTCCTGGGTGCCCAGACTGGATTCCCCTAATCTTCTTCCTGTCTTCATGATAGCATTTGCTACAAGTGCAGTACATGGGCTGTAGTTCCTATTAAGTAGCTGGAAGGCAAGTTAGAAACTAAAACTGAACAAGAGCACTACTTTGGAATGCTATAATGCATTCAAGAACAGCAAAACTAGTATCATTATCATAACTGGGCTTTAAACCTATGAAAATAAAGTATCTTCTAGGTCACCTGGGAAAGGCCTAAGCTCTATTCTTACTTGAGCTACTTCTTAACTACTGATTTTCTGGGTACTAAAAAACTCACAGGGAACTACGCAAAACAATCAACTATAAAATGTTACCTCTTTGAAAATGGGGCTGCTTGGTACCATTGTAGTCACTTATACGTCACAGAGTATACCTTCAGAAAGACTTTCCCTTTTTTTCAGAGCCTTTACGAAATTTGAGCTATGGTTTCTCAAGCATTAAAAATAATTTTAAAAATAATTTCTAGAAAGCTACACTAACTACATTAGCTACAAAAGCACACACAATAGACAAGGTTAAGGCTTATGATAAGCCTCAGTTCAGGCTAATCACAGTCAGTTTTCAATATTGAAAAGGTGTCTTCCTCTACAGCCTGGAATCGCTAGGATTGGTCAATTCTCTTACACCTTTTAAATACCAGTTTCTAAACTAAATACTACTCTTCTCAGTGAAAGCAAGTAATTGGTCATGCTGTTACATCATAACAGGCATTTTTTCAGCTACTTAAATCAATATGCTCTGTAGTCACACAGACTTACACCCATTCTGGATTTGGCATAATAATTTTACTATAATATTGTATATTTTTTTTAAATGCATGCCCTTAAAAACATCATATCACATAGACCTGCAAGCAAGAAGCTGTACTGAAAACATGGCATGATAGTGGGAGGTTCTAAAATTCAGTTCAAAAGTATCTTGTTCAAGAGTGAGTGAAGTGGTACCATTTTCACTGCCATATGCTACTTTACTATTTAAAAATGCAGGAACTTTATAACTTTGTAACTGTTTTTAATACGGTTTGAAAATATAATGAAAAAAATATTTTTGAGCTAATGTAAATACAGTCTCCCTGTTTCTTCCTGCCCCAATATATTTTTACAACCATTTGCTCAACAGCAGCTGAATGTAGAATTGGAAGAGCTTGAAGAGGACTTAAAGATGTATGTAAAAATCAAAGTAATTCAGTTGTAATGCTACTTCAAATATTCAATGTTCAAAGACAGTAACATAGCAGAAGAAAATTAACTTTTTTCAAATTCATGTCTTTCCTAAGCTCAAACGGATTAGCAGCAGATTTGAGATAATTAATTATAATTACAAGTTTCCTAGGGAAACGTGGCATAATACACTCATTAACTGAAATGTTACATTTGTTCTGTGTTTGATTGTGAGATTATTTTAACATAGTGCAACATTTGTTAAAAGTTTTTTGGGCCAGACATCTTCACTTACACTGAACGCTTGCTCCCTCCATGAGTATCCCCGACTGACTTCAAAGAAAACCCACTTGGGCCCTTAATTAGTCACTTTCAGCATAGGAAGGTAAAATTCCTTCCTTGTCAGACAAATTGTGTAGTCTCTATTGAACATGAGTCAGTGGGAGTTTTTTTTCCCTGGGAAGGACCATTGAATCTGGCCTCACAGTTACTTCCTGATATTCTCTTCACTCCTGAACAAAAGATACACCACACCTAACCAAATAGCTAACTAAATAGTACATGCTATTTAAGAATACAGTTTTGAAGTAGTCTTAATAAGGCCTCAATTACATTTTATTTTTCAACTACCTTCTGTTTGATGCTGTTGCTAAGCAATGGAAAATTTACATCCTCATTTCATTATGGAGAGGTAAATGTCATTGAACTCCTTATGAACCAAATACACAGAGAACTCACTGCAGCCATTAATACACCTAATACAGAGAGAGCTCCACATAGCTATTAATAAAACTTCTCATACAAATCACAGCACTCACAGTCTAGACAATGCCAGGAACACTAAAGCTGCCTCTTGGGGCATGCAAAAGATCCCCACTTTGATACCATTGTATCATTGTCCTCAGTTTGGAAATCAAGCAAAAGCAATGATGCACTTGTCACAGAAAGTAGCTGCAAAAAATGAGGAACTGGCTAATTAAAAAGGGAATGAGTATTTATTTTATGTTCTGACACACAGAAGAGAAATTAAACAACTTTTCATTTTGTCTCTATGCTTTGAGAACTTTGCCCAGTAAGATTACAGATAGGAGAGTGATAGGTCCAGCAGGGATTTCTACCAATTAAGCTGCTACACTCTGGGGGGGTAGAGGTGTTTTTTGAACCATGAGTTATTTTTACACAGATCATGGGTTGCAGTGTCTAGCCACAAAAGGGCTACATTAAGAGCAATGTAACAGGCTTTGCTCAGAGGTATCATGCCTTCCTGCAAGTCCAAATCTCTAAGATTTCAGTGAGAGAACTGAGAATGTTTAGTTCTATAATACAATCAAAAGGATGATAGGAGTGCTTTTAGCTACCCAACATTTCATTTTTGCAATCAAGGAGGAAAGCAAAATAAAATTATTATAAGGCTTAATTAACAACAGATAAAGATAAATGATGGCCAGATTCTGCTCCACTGTAAACTTATTTTTCCCCATGTGCCACCTAGCATTTCAAGAAGATACAATTCAGAGCCTGTTAATATCTACAGCTAAAATGGAGCTTGCAGACTACCGTTAAAAAAATAACAACGAAAACACCAAACCCAAACAAACAAACAAAACAAAACACCACACTGTTTATATCTGTTCTACATGCAAAGCCCTGTATTTGGGGTGTTTTGGTAACTCTATCATAGCGTTGTTTCAGGAAACAACAGAGTAAAATAATTTTGAGTCTGCGTTTCATATTATTATGAACATCTCATTCTGTAGACTGACAACTCAAAGACACACAGATGCACACAGGACTCAAAAAAGAGTTTTCATTTGATATCTACAAGTCCATCAGACCACAGCAAAAGTATTAATTTAGGTATCCACAGCCAGTATGATGTAAATTATACAAGTGTAGCATTCATCTTCATTATTCCCAGCTCAAGGTTAGAGGACTAGGATCAAGAGTATCAAATTCTTGTACGGAGTGAAGGTCTGTATTTGGCATAGAAATATTTTGGGTTATGTTTTAAGCATATTCTGACATTTATGAATTTTAGCAAAAAAAAAAAAAGGAAAACTTTGTGATACTAAAAAAACATAGTACTATAAGCATGTGCTTAAAAGATATTTTAGAATCTGGTGTTAAAAGACTGACAGTGTCAGTTATCAGTTAAGCAGTTTTCAGCTAATCAAAGTGGGAAAGACTAATGAATAAATAAGCAAAGAAGCTTTTTGCAAAGCTGTATGTAAAGCTATACAACATAAGAATATATGCTATCAGGACACCAATCAAAGCAAAAATTTACTTAAGATCCTAAGACAGATTCATATAGTTGCCTTATTTCAAATTTCTGTAAGGAAAGCAGATCTGGAATGAGACATTGGTGGGGGGCGGGCAGGGAAGAGTAGAATGGATAAAGCCACCCTCCCATAACAAAAATATATGAATTTATTAATAAAACCTGGATTTTAACCATTCACATGCATTAACCAGTTAAAATTTCCCTTTCTCAGAAATGCATGCAAATTAGACACAGGGAAAAAAAAAAAATCAAAACAAGCAAACACCTCACACAAGCAAAAATTCCACAATCTGTCTAAATTTTTCATTTTTCACGAAACGTTCTCCCTTTTTATTTTACACTTTTTTACTGCTAACTGAAATATTAAAATGTAATTCAGTCTGATGTTCACTTCAGAACTGATTTATGGTAAAAATAAGCCAGGCTCATTCTTTTCTATTTTTAGTTATTTTCATGTGGGTTATTGAAACTCAGGCACACCTTGTTTTGCTTTCCTAAGCACAGAGGGAGAAACTGAAAGTCTTCTGAGATTCATGTTTGGCCTGCTGCCTGAAGAACAAAAACTGCTTCAGCCAATCTCAGCACAGAGCTGCTTTACCAGGCTGATATATAAAACTAGGCTTTCCTCCAGTTAAACAACAGTAATTTGTTTTAGTTTGATAGGTCCTTCTAAATAATGGTGTCATCAGTAAACATCTGGCTTCTTCCTAGCAGATTAGGCCTCCAATGAGGAAAGTGTGTTTATAATTCTAATTTGAAATGCAGCACATTAATATGCTGATTCTCATAATGTTTGCCTTAACCTGTTTGGAGAAATTATGACTACAAATATCTTGTACACAACACCTCTAAACTACCAGCTTGTACAAACAACACAGGAGCCGATGCAGTCTCATACAGATGATTAGAACCACTTCAGAGGCAATCATGATTAGTGCTTTGGCTTGAAGCCATATTTTACACATAAACAAAGCATCTGTTTCTGAGTTCCTGTCCCAAGCTAATAGACCCACCTCCCCTATTACTAATAAGCCTGTTCAAGAGAGCCAGATGGCCTAGTTGAAACAACCCTGGTTTTTTACTGAGCTAGGCAAACCAGAGCCACGGAACCAGAGTTGGCTCCAAATCACATTTCCTTGGGCTCTAGGAGATGGTAAAAGGACACATAAACCGCCTCCACAAAAGAATACAAATGTTGGTACCATACATTATTTAGAAATGGTGTGAGGCCAACATCTGCCCCTCCAGATTATCCTTTCATGTAGGTACAATGAAGGAAGATGTTAAGTACAGCACACTTCTTCAGGAGTTGGTGTATTGCAATGCAGACTGTCACCATTCCTTGCGGGACTTTTTTGCAGACTTTGCAAATCCCTGCCTGCAGCAAGCAGTGCTGCTCAGTTGTCCTTGCTGTACATTGGATGTGCTTGACAATTGGGTGGTTTTACATATTTAATAAAAGTGTCACATTCAATTAGTAGAACTGAGTTCTAAAAAGGATCTTGTGCTCCTTAGCAGCAACCAGAATTGTTAAGAGTCAAACAGAGCAGCACTTGGCTGGTTCAATTCTAAGATCTCTTTTTCTTCCCATGACCCAAGTTCTTATTTAAGTAGTCAATTTTCTAGGTATGTTGGAGTCAAGATGCTCCACAAGCCAAGAAGGTAATGCTGCAGGGGAAGCCATAACCAGTCCAGGACCTAGGAAGACTATAAAGAGAAATCTCTTTATATGTTATTTAGAAGCAAACAGACTGGTAGCAGTTAGTGACAGGGAGAGATGGCCATTTAAGTCACTTGCCCTACCAAACCATATGTATAAAGAGAACTTAATTTTCCCCTTTCAACTATGATGCATAGGGTGCTTTGTTCCACTGTGTTGCCAACTGAATTTCAGCAGCCTATGTCTGTATGAACTATCAAAGACAATTCACTACACCAGAAGCAAATGATCTTCACTCCAAGAGCAGCAGCAGGTCACATCACCCCTGCAGAAGTAAGGAAGTTTTACAAAGATTAAGTCTTTTTAGAACAGCACAACCACAGTGAGCATGCTTCTTGTGTGCTACTATCCTGAAGCTACAGACAAAAAAAAAAAAATCTTCTACTTCTGTCTCATGAGGATACCAGCAGATATGCAAAGACATAAACCTCCCTAAACACAGCTATCATCCCTCCCCACCTAGCCATCAGACACAGAAAAATGAATCACTGTGTGAGGGGAAAAAATCTCATGGAAAATGTGCTGAAGCAATTGAAGCCTGTCACTCCTCTTCATTAAAGGCAGATTCCACTGTAGTTACTGAAGCTCTCTAGGATCTCTTGAGACAAAAGACAGAACAGAAATGTGTAAAGTATTGCTCTTCATATTTTTCCTCTAACACCAGTCTTGTGAGCTTTATACACAGGGCATTTCTTGATTTTAAAGGAAAGCCCTGAAGAACAGCCATACTTCAAAGCCCGTATCAAGTGTGATCCTGAATCTGTGTCACTGTCCACACGAGAAGCTGAGAACTCAGGTAGACTTTCTTTCAGAGCATAAAGAATTTAGTGAAAGGTGCACAGCCAGTATCATCTTGCTACTGCAATGACTTCAGCTGTTTCTCCTTGAAGGGATTACTTCACAGAGGGTAGGTATAAGATTTGAATAAAAAAATAAATCTGCATTCCTACAAATATAAGAACACATTAGTATATACATATAGAAAGAATGACACACACGTTTCAGGGTTTCTCACTTTGCATTTTGAGTTCCACAACACTAGGCATTTTGTGGAGGGAAGAGTTGGTTTCTTGTTTCCTTGGGGTGGTGATTTTTTTGTTTTGGGTTTTGGTTGGTTGATTTGTACTAAGTACAAAAAGGAAGAAGGGAAAAGCAATCAGAAAGAAAATGGAACCCCTTGTTTCAAAAGGGTAAGGTTCTTGCAAACTTCATATAATCAACAAAACAAAATGCACACCACTGACACCAAGCACTGGCTACACAAGGTATTTTTGAGATTTCTAGCATTTTCCTGCAGGTTTTAACAAATCAAGTTATTTGGAACGTATCTTTTAGTTAAGTCTACCCTCTGAACAATTGGTTTAACAGGACAATTGGGAATGATGTCTTAGTCCAACAGAACATCCCGTATTCTGAGCTGCCCCTTCTAAAAGACAGTAATGGAACTACCAAAGTTTTTTACAGTAGCTCACAGCTGAAAGCCTACCTCAGTCTGCTCCTTACAGATAGGGGAAACCCTCTGTCAGTTCCTTAGTATACACAATTCTTTGTATCTCTGATGGACAATTATACTGCAACAAAGGTGCTGTCCTCACACTCCATCACAGCACCCTGCTTTACCAAAAGAGAATTCCTTCATGCTGCCACTCAAGTCTTTGTTTCCTCTAAGACTAATCATGAGATCTTATTAATTTCATTACAGCACAGGGATTATCAATCCAAT
This sequence comes from Ramphastos sulfuratus, assembly GCA_013399055.1. Taxonomy (NCBI): domain Eukaryota; kingdom Metazoa; phylum Chordata; class Aves; order Piciformes; family Ramphastidae; genus Ramphastos; species Ramphastos sulfuratus. Next base: position 197,033 of record WBNM01020675.1, read on the forward strand.
GCAAAATCTTAAGTGTGTTGCCGTTTTTCAGAGAAGTCTTCGTACACTGTTTTCACTATTAATCTGTATGAGTAAGAGCACACTAGACATAACAGTGTGAAACACATACTATCACCCCTTTTAAGCTGGAGAGCTGAGATCTCTTTGCTTATTACCAAATGTTAATGCCCAAACCACTTAATGCTTAGTTTTTGTGTGTTGAATTAGCTCACAATGCAGTTGAGTGTCCCTTGTGAGCAAGGGCTGCATTTGCACATGTCAAGCATCCTAGTCTATTTAGTCCTATCTGAACTGCTTAATGTCTGAAACAGAAGCAACCAATACATTCTTCTTGATCTAAACAGCTAATTTAATACCCTTGGACAAAAGAGGCCTGGTGTTTTGGTAAGCTCCCATGGGCCTAACTATGAGAAAGAAGGGATTGTTGAATACACACATTAAAAAAAAAAAAAAAAAAGGAAAGAGAAAGGGGGAGGG
>WBNM01020675.1:197524-245502 GCA_013399055.1 Ramphastos sulfuratus
AAAAAAAAAAAAAAAAAGGGAAGAGATAGGAGGCAGGCGGGTCTGATCTTTATGACCCACTGATCATTCTATCAGTAAGTAGAAGCATAAATCTAGCTCCTGACCTAACAAAATACTATTTTACTTCCCTTTACTCTGTATTTTATCTTTTATAGTCAATAAAAGATTAAACATTACAAAATGTTATGTTCTCACCAATATTTTCACTAAATGCCAATAAATTGCAGTTGAGTCAAGCAGAGGTTTCAGCAGCAGCTATCCCAACAGTTGTTTGACACTCTTCCTGCAATTCATTCTGAATACAGTAGCACCACTAATACCAGAAAACCCATATGGAAAAATTGACACTGAATTTGAATCAGCCTAAAGACCCCCTTAATGGAAAATCTATGCACCAATACACCAATACAAAAGCTCTTTTCCAATGCTGTGGTATAGTTTTTATGCCCTCATAGCTGATCTCCCTGAGCTCTAGACTTGTCCTGGTTTTGGCTTTTTTTTTGCACATACCCTTCTTCCCCTTCGCCCCCCTTTTAAAAAAAAAAAAAAAAATGTACCACTTAAGATGGAAAACTTAAAAGAATTGTTGGGGAAAAAAAAAAAAAGAAGAAAGATGAAGGAACTTCAGGAGGATCAAGAAGGGAGCAGACTAAATCTTTCATCTGCTGCAAAGCTCAGTACTCCTGTACTCCTCAGTACTCCATAGTACACCTGGACTATGCATATGAAAGACAGCCAAAGTGCAAAATGGTTCTGAAAAACTACATGCATTTTTATGGCCCACTGATTTGGGAGTGAATTGCAGAGCATGCAGTTGTTTTTAACTGGATTGAAAAAAAAAAACCCAAACAANGCCTACAACAACTCCGAAAAGACAGAGGATACAACAAAGATCAGTGACAGGACAGATATCACAGGACGGACAGAACAGTTCTATGGTGACACAAACATCTCCCCAAATGTATCAGTCTGAAGGCCTGTCTCCACCACCAGACATTCTGTTTATTGAACTGTGTATTCTTACCTCAGGTGCCTGGTCCCAAGTTTTCAGAGAGTCACTATTGTACTAGTAAGATGAAGACCTGCAGCTCAGACAATCATGAAAGCACTTGGCCATCTGAGAAAATACGCTCAGATACACAGACTATGAAAATCAGATCAAAGCTTCAAAGCATATTTCCCAGGCAGCATCTGAGATTAAATACAACTTAATGGTCATCAGTCCTGAAGAACTTGTAGTAGGTTTGCTATACTGGGAATTACTTATTTGGGTTTTAATTAAAAAAAAAAAAAATTAAAAAAAAAAAAAATCTCAAATTTAGAAACTGAGGCACAGATACATGACTTGGATAATGTCACAGAATAGATGAAGAACAACAGGGGAATTGCAATCAGATAATTCTGTCCCACTTGTTTCTTTTTTAGCTCTGTCAACAAGTTCAAACTGCTGCCAGACTCGATAGAGAATAGTATAGTAAGACTGTTAAAACATGCAGTCCCAACTACAACTAGAAAAACACAGAAAATGTATCTAGCTTCCTGTTTGGGAAAGGGAATAGCTATACTTTTAAAACACATTAACTACTGTATTAATCCTGAATCATGAGCACTTTCACAACACAATTCATATCTATTTATAATTGGTGATGGCTCATGTGATCCTTGCATTGACAATTTTTTTAAAAAACAATTTGATTTTCTACTGGCATGAATATATGATGATGAAGATTAATTAAGAGGCAAAGAAAATCCAGGATCAGAGTCAGGGTATCTGCAAGCCCAGTATCTGCCCTGTTAAGAGAAACTCTGAACAAGGTCAATGGAACACTGTCCTGGTTGCAGGGCCTCCTACACTTCAAAACTGGCAAACATCTAATCTTAGGAGGCATTCATACAATATGAGCCTCAGAGACCAAATGGTATGTAGATACCTAATTCCCATTGCTAAAAATGACAGGTTGAGCTCTTTGATGACACTGGAGTGCCTATTACTCTGCAATGAAGGCTGGATATACAGATTTGGATTTATAGATGACTTCAGCCAAGCACTTCACTCATGTGGACAGCTCAGGCAGGCTCTTACAGCTTAAAAGACACGTAACACTAGGGATCACAGTATCACTTTCCCATCTTACGGGTTTCATTTGACAAATTACCACATTCCCTTCTTTTCTTTCTAATATTTAACCACGGCAAATCAACTTGTATATGTGAATTACCTGCTACTTATCCAACTTTGTGTCCTTTAAAAATGCAGTTCTTAGAACTAAGAGAAGGATTTCTGCAGCCTGTTCTTCTAACATTAAGGTATTTTCTGATCTATGATCTAGACTAATCCAAAATACATGCCACACAATTCATTAGAACAAAAGAGAGAAATTGATTGTAGCTTCTCTTAGTTCTGTGCTGCTGTCTGAGCTCAACTTATGAGTTCATACATGGTCAGTTTTTCAGTATTTCATCTGTTCATCAGCTACCTTGCTAAAGTTCATTATTTTGAGCTTTTTGGATGCTACCCAGTTCCAATTACTTGTTTTAAAACACTGCACTAGCATCATCACCAATTACAGATACAGCAGCTTATTTCTGAAATAACTGCACTTCTGATTTCTCTCGACAGTCCTATTTTCTGTGTATAGCAATAACTGGTGAAGGGAGGAAGCAACTGAGGAAATCACACCCCACTTGATTAGTTTTTTTATTTTCTTCTATTTGACACACACAAAGTAATACAGCTTGTATCCAGGCAGGTTTTGAACTGATAGGCCAACGCTATTCTCCCAAAGCAAAATAAATTAGCCCAAGACAGAAGGGACAGAAGACACAGAAAAAGGAGTACAATTTCTCCACGCACCCACATCGAACAAGTAGCATATGAGACTTGAACATAATCAGAAAATAAAAAATAGTTGGTTTAGTAAAAGGTTTCTATTAAAAAAAAAAAGACAAAATCACAAAACCACCTAGTCTGCCACTGTCCCTGATGGAATTATAACTTACATCACCTTCTTCTCATCTTGATTTACCAAAGTTTTCCTAAATAAAATCTTTAATATAAAAGCGTTTTGTGGTTTTGTTTTGTTTTTAAGAAGATTGCTATTAAAACCTTCAAATACTGAGTGCATCTACAGTACACAAATTTGCAAGAGAACAGAGAAAAATTCGATCATTTGCTGTAATAGCTTTATGGTGTAACTGCAGTCCAGAACCACGATATAGTGCAATCTGTTTTCTGCTTCCCTGCTTACAAAGAAAAACCTTCCTACAACAAGGATGGAAATTCAGAACTACGAGTTCACAGTAAAATCTAAAACACTCCTAAACAGTTCCTAACACCACTCCTTTTGAATGGGGAGGAAAACACAGAAAGGGGAAAGTTTAAATCCCCTATATGTATTTATAAGACAATGACAACTGTTGCTTTACTGACGTATTTAAATACATCACTGTTAATCTATCTGTAATAAGTTAACTGCAGTACCATCTCAGAAACAACACTTAATTTACAATGTAAGCAAAGAAAGCCTACAAAGTAATATTTATTTGTTTTGATTACAAAAGCTTGTTAAATTTGCCCCAGTATTTATACATCTTTAGTTCTTCAGAGACCTAAAAGATTTTAGATTTTATTTTTGCATTTATTTAAAAATCAAATAGTACTAAAGCTACTTAAAATAAACCTTCTTCTTTCATAGAATGTTATTTTCAAATATTTAATAAAATCAACATTTCATAAGATGATCATTTTTGATTAGTTAATTCATCATCTTGATTTCTACATGTAGATAATGAAATAGATTTAATAAGCATTCTTTCAGTAATAACAGTAGATTTTCAGATAAGTTCTGTGTGTATGTATGTTCAGAAGTAGCTTCCACAAGTCTTAAAGCTTGTTTTTGCCTTACAAGTAAACCATTACGTGAAAATACATAGGTATAAACCAATCAGAAAAGAACATTTAGCAGAGAAGAATTTTAGCCAAATTACTTAGTAGTTATTCAATCAGGAAATCACAAACAACATACTGCTCCACAATTAATTAACTTGCATATATTTCATCCGATACACCTTCTTAAATAGCAAAATATGTGTTTTTTTCTATTATGCGTTAAATAAAATAATCCATACTAAAAAAAAAAAAACAAACAAGCAAACCTCAGTAAATATCTCCTTTTCTTGAGACACTAAAAATGCATAAGCTGAACAAAAACAACCACTTCACTTATCTGACAAATTCTTTCTGTACCAAAATTTTTAAAACATTGCCTGTTATGAACACATTAGAGTGAGAAGGAAGATGAATACACATGAATAAATGGTAATGTCTCCTTTATAAAAGCTGCTTTAATGACATACATGTTTTATTATTAGTAAAGACTAAAAATACAAAACCAGCAATTGCTATTAGATTCTGTACTGTTAATATGAATATAGCAAAAAAAAAAGTGGTGATGTATTTAATTTTCTATGGAGAAAATAAGAATGAGTACCTGTTTTAAATCAGGAAGCAGCAGATCATTTCAAGATCAAACCCACTTCCTGTTAGAGAAAGGGGAGAAAATTCCTTTACAGTTACTGCCGTTATTAATCCACTCTTTGAAAAGTTATCTATAGAAAACCTTTTCGTTCTGAAAATTCATAATATGATTGGAATATAGAAATCATTTGGGTTTTCTATGCCTTAAAGAGAGCAATTATACAATTTGGTGAAGTATTCTTAAGAACAAAGCCCATTTTTAGATACAGAAAAAATACTGGAAGATGAAACTGAATTTTTTACATGAAGGCTCAGAGTCAGAGAATGTAAATGTTTGGAGAGAGCAAAGTTGATAATATATGGGGAGATATATTGGGATTTTTTTTTTTTGTTTTGTTTTTTTACTGTGGGAATACTTGACGCTTTCTCTGAGCTCCCTCTTGTGAGCACTTGTTGACAGTGCACCGAAATCATCACGATCAGCCGAATTCGAATAACGTATGAGCTTTAATTTCACATTGTTACTTGTTCATTAACGCATGCCTCAAAGAGCCTACAAATAGAAATGTTTGGTTCCAAAGACATTATCCTTATACAGTTATCTGAAGTAAGTAATTTTGCACCAAGGAACTAGCACAGCCTAGTACAGGCCTGGCACCTATTCCATGGTTGCTAACACTTACGGACTTGATCTTACTTTGAATTCGACTCCTCAGACTCTGATTCAGGCAAATTCCTTTGAAATCTGATGAAGGAAATTCTGTGTAACTCATCTTTATGCATAGAACCACTAGAAACCACTGAGAAAACTACCTACAGCCATTCCAGAAACATCATGGCCATCTTAGTAGGTATTTTAAATCAATACTTGTTCTATCAGGCCCTTCTTTATCCCTATATTCCAATATCTGTGTTATCTACCAAGTCTGATAAGAGGCTAGTATCAAATTCAACTACTGCTGTTTACTGCGTGATTTGGGATAGTCAAAGAGGGCCAATGAAGGGTAAAACACCGAAAGAAAACTTTTTGTTGCTGCATGTGTTATGAGAACGGGAATTTTAAGAAGCTAACAATAAACTGAACCATGATCTGACTTTAAAAAAAAAAAAAAAAAAAGAAATGGAACCCTTTCTTCACACATACTTGGGAAAGCAAAAAGCTGGAAAGGTAGATTTTAGTAACTTTTTGTTGTTTGTTTGTTTTGATTCTAAAGGTAAACAGGTAAACACTCTAAGTTGTATCACTAAAGGTTTGATAATTAAAAAAACCAAACATGTTTAATTTTCCATATGGGAAATTATTAGTTAAAGGCTGCAACACTGTCATTCTTTGAGGTATTCCTGACTTTCACAGCTCTTTAATTTTTTAAATACATCTCCATGGACAGGGACCTAACAAACAAATTCGTGGCCCTGCAACCAAATGACAGGATCAACACCAGAGCTTGCAAATTGGTTTGTATCTGCAACATTAGTAAGCCAGTTAAAAAAAAAAAAAAAAATCAAATTCAACAATGGCAACAAACAACTTTAACTACATTCTAGCAAGTTTCTAGATCTCACAGGAGACTAATTTGATTTCTAGACTACAGTCAGCAAAATCAGCCCTGGCCTTTGAGGTCATGCCAGTTTATGTAACATTGCCTTGCTCCCCAAAAAGGACTGGCTGCAATTTTAAACATCCTGTAGTAGTGAGGCAGTGCATGCTGGCCATCAAATTCTAGTTGTTCATTTCACTGACTGGAAAAATGCCTGTCATTTCATTTCTTTTATAGAGGTACATTTGAGCAAGCAAAGTTTATAGAGATGACTTACCTAATTAGGTTCAGAGTGATTTGCTATCTCGGCAATAGTTTTTAAATGTACAAATCTAGACAGAGAAGCATTTTGTAAACAGGTGTCAATGACACTGCTCCATCAGGCATTAAATTGGAGCTGCTCCTGAAAAATACTATCATTTGTGCATTTAAGTTAACAATATTTTATCAAGTGTCATGTTTTTACACCAACTGTTCCTTGTGTTGCACAGCCAATGATACTCCATCAAGATTTCTCACCCTTTTAATAGCAATATCAAACAAGATATAGTGTGCTGTTCACATCTTTTCTGAAAGGTTCATTTAAAATGTCTCAAAATTACCTCTGAGGCTTGTGTCAAGCCTTTGAAACGTGACTATAAACGAGGTAACACCTGAAGGAAAACAGCTGAGACTTACAGGCAGTTTTCTATTTTCAAATGAACAACAGCTGTGAAAGGATAAAATTATTTTCTCTTACGACATTTATTTAATATTTAAATTGCAGCTGTACCTGCAAAAGGCCTGTTAGGCAGCGTGTGCATACACAAACGGCCTGAGAGTGCTGATCCCACAGGAGGAACCTGTTTAGCGGTAGGTAAGTGGAAATGCTGCTTCTGGTCTGGCGTCAGAGGCTTGGCCCTCGCTCCAAGATGGTTGCTCCCCTCAGCCCTCACAGGCTCAGATGGAAGGAAAGCTTTACTCTTCAACACTTTTTTCCTAACATGGTCACATGGAGGTGACTTCCATACAGTAGTAGGAAGCTTCCATACAGTAGTAGGAAATACTACAGCAGGACAAGTGCATTCTGCTGAATAAGCTCACTTCACCGCGGCACCAACCACCGCAAGGAGTACCTCTCACCACACGGGAACAGGAGCCCTGCAGCAGCAGCGCAGGGGCACGCCGAGCGCTTGCAACCCCCGTTATGGCTCATCGCTGTGGGACCCACGGTCCCGAGTCCCCTCACCAGGATGAGGCTCCACACCGTGCACAAGAAGTGCGGAGGGCGGCTGAGGCAGCGCTGGACGGACACCGCAGCCCCACCGCCGCTCCTCAGTCAGCAGGCCAGAGCCGCAGGTGAGGCCTGTGCGGCCCTGCCCCTGACCACAGCCTGCTCCTGAAGAGCGAGAGGGCGGGAAGCTGGCAGGTGGGGAAGTCCCTCCTCTCGGAAACAAGCAAACGTGCGTAGGTCCTCCGCGCTCGCCGGCCTGGGCCCCCGTATCTACACAGCATGCCCTAGCGCCAGGGCCTCTGAAGCAACACTTGCGTTACCCACAGGCTCGCTTAAATGTTTCACAGGATTCCAACCTTGGCAACTGCACACGGGCAGAGAACGGTGGTCTCATGTTTTACTGTCACTTATTTGGGGAGAGAAAGAAAAAAACCAAACCCACCAAACCTCAGGCAAATGGTTTTGCTTCTGTCGAGAAACGAAGTCATTAAAGAGGAGAAGGGATTTGAGGGAGGAAGATAAAGTTTCAGCCACAAGCACTGAACCCTGACGGGGAAAAAAACCCACAGAAAATGGATGGCAAAGGCTAAAAATATATCAGTTGATCACAGAGTTTTCAAAGTAAAGGTCTGAAAGTTGTCTTAAAGTAAAATTTCAGTTTTATTTGTGTTTTATGAGAAACATTGCACAGAGAGGCAGTCTTTCACAAGCACTTGTAACCTTGTTTATCTTTGGAAGGTTAGTTTCTTTGGCTATACACTGTTAAGGACCTTTGGCATAGCCAAGCAGAGCACTACTGCTGGGAGAGGTGCGCGCACAGCACTGGAAAGCATACCACATCAGTGGTGTTGCAGACAAAGGCAAGCCAAGGTTAGCTAGGCAAGTCAATTTCTTTTCTAGGATTACAGTAAAATGAAGAGCAAAAAAAGGCATGTCTCCAATTGGGGTTCTTCCATCACAGTTTTCAATCGTCTCCACCACCACACAGATTCAGCAGTGCCCTCTGGTAATCGCCTTTTGTGTCTTGCTGTAAAGTAAGGGAAGAAAAATACAAAGCATGAGGAAACAGTAAAAAATATGAAAGCATATGCATTATATTCTAAACCTGCGGGACAGACTGAGTTTCACAGCTGAAGCCTTGTCAGCCTGGAGACTATCAAGTCTGAATTTTACTTATGTGCACACTGAAATTATTTATCATTCCTGCAACACAAATGCAAGGCTGAGAAGGTTGAGAAATTTTGGTATGAAGTTAACACAACCAAGGAAAGCTGAAAGACCCAGTTCTGTTCCTTCTCACTGATCACTACAGAAATCACACATCACGTTCATTATTTTTAAGGCTTGCTTATATGCTATAACTGACATATTCAGGAAAAGATTCTGGTTTTGACTCAACTTCATCTCCACGAGGAATTATGTATCATATGCTGTTGTGAGGGTGGGTAGATGACTAGTTTTTAAACAGATGGACAAGCTCTTTACCTATGCTCCAAGTTAAATATGCTCAATCACAGACATGGACAAAAAAAAAAAAAAAAAAAAAAAATCACTCTTTGGCTATAAAGCACTGAAATGAAAGACAGCAGCCATTTAGATAATCTATTTTCATTCAGCAATCACAGAGCAATTCTGTTTTTTCTTTTCTTTTCTTTTGATCTGAAGATAGGGACAGGTGAACAGAATTTTCTTTCAGAACACATCAGCTGACTGCACAAAGCCTACGTACGCTGTCAAGTGGCTGTCAGGAGTTTTACCAGCTGTAGAGTGTAAAGTTTAAGGTGGATTTTTCAATAGTGCACAGATAATAACATATTCTCACTGCAGTCTCAAAAACACCTCCCATGAATTATAATTGTATGATCAATTCAACAAAGACTTCATCGTCTTGTATGGACCTCTACAGCAAAATTTACCTGGATAAAATAATAGAGAGATTTTCCATATTTCCTCTTGAATTCACTCTTAATTTTCAGCATGTCAACCTCACAGCGGGAGACCATAATCCTGATCAGCACCTTGTCACGAGTTCCCTTGCCCTACAAGCAGATACACATTTAGAACTGTAATAGATGGATTGAATCAGACGCCACCATACCTAGTGGCAAAACAGTAAACTACAGGCAAATGAGATGCAGCAATAAATAATACTATGAATCAAATCTTCTAAAAAATGATCCAAGAATTCAGCATGAACATACCTTTCTAATCAGCAGTGTCTGATCAACCTCCAGTCACAAATCTATCTACTTAGGCGGTAAGCAGCAGTTCTGGTTCACCAGGAGGTCTTTCTGGTAATGCCTAATGCCTGTCACCAGGCATTTGTTTTTCATTCCTTTTCTTGAGAAAATGTTTTGAGGCTAATTTACTGTCTTATTGTAGCCCTTCAATAAACAGCTTTTTCTGCTATCAGCTCTTAATTACCTGCAAAAGATGTATCTAACCTTGCTAATCAAGTGACCTAATATAGATCATTATTACAATACTCCTCTCTATTTCCCTATACCAGATGCATCTGAATAGATGGTCTTGGCACTTGAAGAGTGTTTTTGAATAATACTAATTGTTCATTTATGCACGTGCCAGTCACACATCATAACTAAAAGTACCTAGGGAATCCAAAACTGATGAAACAATGGCAAGAAAAAAAAAAAAAAATGAGCAGAAGGAAAGAATAGTCTTCCCTACCTTCATGGAATCATACAGCCTGTCTGCAAAATACAGCTGCTTGTTCTGAATGCACTGGACTGATAGAGAGAGATAGTAACAGTTAGTAAAACATCCTGCTCATACACTGAACAGCAGAACACAATCTTGGAGCCATTTTATAAGACATAAACAGTCACAAGAAGGTTTTCAGTAAAAGTTTCACCAAAAGGGCACATAGCAAAATTATGTTTACCCAAAGTGTTACTTGGAGTTTGTTTGGCTAAGCTTGTGATTGAACCACAAATGCTTACCATCTGGGAAAGCATTCCCCTCCATTGTTTCACACACACAATTCATTCCTACACTTCTATAACTCACTTCTCTGAAAATACTCATTGTATGCTAATCCTTAAGAAGCCTCCCTTTCAAAGCTGAGCTCTGTCTCCATTTGCATTACAGAGCTCTCAGTTCATCCCTAGTCTGAAACAGATTTCCCTCAAAGAATTTCCTCTAAAACTTTGCAACATCCTTGTCATCTCCATCTCATGCCACTGTATCAGCCCTACACCCTGCCCCCCCTTTTCAGAGAATTCAGTGCCAAAGCAGCTCTTTTATTAGCCTCTAGTATTGAACACTTAATACATTCAGCTATAGTTCCAACATTTTTCTTTGGGGAAACAAACGTTAAGCCTCTGTATCAAATACAAGTAGAACTAACAGATGATCACAAAACGTATGCATTTTTATTTTCATCTGGAAAAAAAGATGCTACTACTTAATACCTTAATATCCAAAAAGACAGTAGTGGATGCAATAATGCCAGCTTAATTTCTTCCCTAGCAACCCAGAGAAAGCTGGGCCCTATCCTTAGCACAATATAATGTAAGAGCACTAAAAAGATCTTATCTAAAGATAGTCTTTACTTCAGGGTTACTCACCAAGATTAAGGAAGGCATTCTCCAAATCTCCCTTAACCTCCTTCTTGATGCTCTCCAACATATCATATGGGCTGTAGCTCTTGTACCTCTCAAACACTACCACAAGAAAGAAAACAAGTTAAATTAAAAGCATACCAAGAACCAGTCAAAGTAACCACCAAAATCAGAAATAGGAGACAGCAATGAAGATACCCACAAGTGAAAAAAAAAACCTAAAAATCTGCCCAAGTCCTTCTAGGAACTTCACCTTAAATTCAGCCTAAGGTTTTCAATAGGTAGGAAAATTCCCATTCTAAGGCCTTTTTGTTTTTCTTGAACACTCCCATAGTCTGGGATGCCATCCAGAGGGACCTGGACAGGCTGGAGAGGTGGGCCCAAGCCAACCTCATGAAATTCAACAAGGCCAAGTGTAAGGTCCTGCACCTGGGTAGGCACAATCCCAAGCACAAATACAGGCTGGGTGGGCAATGGCTGGAGAGCAGCCCTGAGGAAAAGGACCTGGGGGTCTGGGGTGATGAAAAGCTCAACATGAGCCTGCAGTGTNGCTACCCTAGAAGAGAGGGAAAAGCCAAAGGGCTTCTCAAGGTGTCCTGCAGCCATGTTTTCTGCATTTGTAGCATTTTTGTTCTTAGTGTACATGGCGAATAATTGAACATTGTTATACCTGTGTAAGAAAGCTATACACACATTCAAGCTGAGATTAGCACATGCACAGAATTATATTTGTTGAAAAAAAACAAACCAAACAAAATCCCTCCCTACAAACAAAACTCCCCAACAGCACAAAGCAAACAAGCTAACAAAACCAAAAGAGCAAAATAGCTTGGACAGTTAAGATTCACAAGACCTCCTATGTTTTAGAGTGCTTTTCATACTCTTTTCAATCATATCTGGGACAAAAATAGATACTCAAAAATATATTCGAGTATGTTTTTCTCTTGCAGGAAAAAAGGAAATTGTCTCTTGAACAGTACCTTTCTGCAGGTGGGGGACACTTCTTTCAGTCATAATGTTGATCCACTTGGGGACATCAGTTCCCTTTCTCTTCACACCTGCATCATAGAGGTCCTGGGGTTTGAATTAAAAGCAAAATCGTGAAAATCATGAGTTACACATGAAGCCATCACAAATGTATACAATTTCCTCATTGGAAAACAAGCACTACTACAACTGTATGGGGGGAAGAAACATAAAAGGATGATTTGACAGTCCATCAGGGCAAAACGTAACCTGACCCTGGGACTAATTACTTTGTCTTTACTCTGTATTTAGTGCTCTCTACCTCAGCAAAGCTGCTCTTAACGGACAGAGATGTGGTAAACAAGCGTTAATAGTAAATTCTCTCCATCTTACACAACAACTTGGTTTTAATACAAGCAGTTTTTGCAAACTATGTGTTTCTTTTTGTTAAAGGTGCTCTTTCTCCGTATGTCTAAGGAAAATAACAGAGCACAGGTACAGGTACTAGCGGTATCTAGACTGGAAGTCACAGATACCCACAGTATTTGTACTCTCAATATCCCCAAAACCTTGATCAACTGAAAAGACTTTTAGTGGTCACTACCAGCACTTACCCTAGCATCTTGGTCAATCAGTTCATAATCAATCACGGAGGTATCTTCATTCCTTTTGCCCTTCAAACAAGGATAACAGTGTTCAGAAGAGTTTAACAGCCAGTAAGCAGTTTGCTATACTTTCTCCTTAATAATTCTGAAATCTGAATTTGCTAAATGAGTAACAGTATGTTCATCCCCATTATGAAGCTGATGGTGTGAATGCTGCATTCCTGTCAGAGTACTTTGTTCTTCAACATTTGAGTATTTTTTTCCCCCAAAAGACACTGAAAATACAAGGAAAATTAAAACTGAAACAGAAATTCAGTTGTTTCACTGGCAACCACCAGTCACTTACCAAAGGACAGGCACATCAGCAAAAGTGGAAAACCACCAATAGACCTACCTTGGCCAGGGCAACCATTAGCTTGCGGAAGTCACCAGATGTGTCTGATATAATGTCCTTTTCCAGTTCTGTCTTGTACACTAGGAAACAAAAAGTTATTTTCAAGTTAATAGTGTTCTACAAATACTCTTTTACAAGAAGAAGAGTTGCTAATTACTGTGTACTATGTGCACAAACAGGTACAATTTAAATCGCATGTGGAAGACAATGAAAACTAATGCATGCTTGCATACAATGAAACCAGCATTGCTACCAGTGGTCATGACAGCTCCTGGGTAATCAGTCTTCCATGGAAAGATAACAGGAGAGCCTGAAACTGTTCAAAAGGAGAGGAATACTGTTTTAAGCTCAATATCCTTTTAGAACATTCTTAGCTACCAACAGATGTTTGCTTGTGTGAGAAACATAGCATTTAGGTCTTCTTTACTCATAGATTTATGACTGGACGAGCACCAAGTGAATGCAAAAGATAAAAAGCTCTTGTGATCAATCAAAGGAATGCTGCTCTGGTGTCTAAACACTTTCTTTGCTTTCCAAGTGGTCATACTCCCTTGCTACAAAATCACATTAGCTCTTCTTTAAAACAGCAACCTAATCTACAGCAGCAACATGCTCTTTGCTGACACATACTGTTGTGTTTTTTTCAGAGCCAGTCATTAAGACTACAATGGTATTGCTTGTCCTTTTTACTTAGTTAGCAACTTACCAGGATTGTCTGACAACTATTAAGCATTAGCACACAGCAGTTTTCTGCATTTCAGTCTATTTGCGATAGAGCTCAACTCTCAAGCTTCAAGAAAAAAACAACAGGCACTGGACAGCTACACTACTAAACTGTGATAAACCCAGTCAGAATGGCCAATACAAAAATAAGGAATATTAAAAAGGAAATTATCAGTTGTATGTTTACTTACAATCAATTAATTATAGGTTCAATCATATAATATGATGTAGAAATTTAAAAAGCAGAATATATGGTTTTATTAACATTTATTTAATGTATTTTCTAGCAGGTGTACCAAATAAAGTTACAAGCATGCGTCAATAGATTTCAAATTCACTTACTTAGTAGATAATTGATCCTAGAATCAATAAATCTAACATCGTTGATTCTGTTACTATGCAAGGAATACATGCAAGCAAACATTCTCCAAATTGTTTGCTACCAAGCAACAAGATGGAACTAGATAAACATACAAATATTCAGGATACTAGTGCAAAAAAGTGCCTTGCGTCCAGATGCCAAAGAATCAAAGCAGAAGTTGTGTAAGAGACTCTAATCATCAAATTTACACTGAAGGGAAAGTACCCAACTAACTTAGTGTGAAAACATACTAATTGAAACTTTAAAAGTAAACTTACTTTCCCTGTAAACTCTGTTAATTTCACCGAGCTCCTGATTGGTTCGTGAGCAGATGATTTCAATGAGTGTGTCTTCATCAGTTCCCAGACCCTGTGACACATACATAAGTCACTTAGGTGCTAGAAATGAAATGACATGCTTGAATGGTTTAAAAATATTTTACAGACATCTCCTTTCTCCTACTCTTACAGTTTCACAACCATTCGGGGATTTTTTTGCTAACTGTGCCTGAGAAAGCCCAGATGGAACATTTTTAGTTACCAAATACTACTCCAATAGCTTTGATATACTGTAGGTATCATCTCTGGGCAATGTGCATTTGCTGTGAGTGTCACACTCAGCGGCCTTCCCACCACCATAACTGCATGAGATCAACCTATCACAACCCGTGTGTGACTTTTCCGTTCATTGAAAGCACAAGAAGGAAATTCTCAGCATGCAGAGGGACAGCCAGCAACCTGTTCTTCCCTCCTTCCACACCTCCTTCAACAGCCCTCCTTCACAATAGATACAAAGCCAAGGGTGACACTATTGCTAGCCTTGGCCTTGTCTCCAGATCTGTAAATATTTAAGCATATTCTGAATTTCTAGCTAAAGCACCTCTTGAATTGTCCGTATTTTTCGTGTACTTCACAATGCACAAAATCTTGATGAAACATCATTAATGTTAGCTATGTCATTACCAAGAAATAAAAATTTATTTAGCATGCTAAATTAAATATTCTTCTTTTTTTAACCAGTTGAATAAATTGAGAGGCTTTATATATAATATTTGAAAGCCACTTTTGTGATCAAGGTCAATAATCAGTATTTTGAACTAAGTTTCATTACTATTGTTTACAGTACTAAACTATAACAAGTATCACTATAACAAAATTACAAAGCACAACAAAATGCATCAGCTATTAATGAAACCTTGTAACTCATATGGTCCAAAACAATGTAGCTTGATGAATGTCCTCCAAATTCTGTCCAATTATTTTTTATAGATTAACAGTCAAAAAAAAAAAAAGAAGTTGCTGCTAACAATGCTGCAATTCTCCAGCAGCAAGAGTGAGAGTAAGACAGTAAACTCTGAAGGACAGACTCAGAACATGACTGACTTGGATGAGCTGAAGATGCTTCTCTCTCATGAGACCACTAAGGATGTTTGGGTTATCAGCTGGTAAAGCCATCTGGCAGCCAGATGCCTCAGTATTTTGCAAATAACGTTTTGTTTTTTTTTTAAATAGACTTCACTGCTGGCTTTTTAATTCTGTTTTCGTTGTTACCTACCAATGAATCATGTTCGCACTAGTTTTATTACCCTCATCTCCCAGCATCACCAGTAGACAGAAAACACTCTTGTGCTTCCTGTTAGGATGCTGTTATGTCCAGCTGCAACAGAAAGGCATTTGTATGTAGCAAAAATGGGCACGGTTTCCACAGGACTCCAAAGGGAGTGTGATGTGTAGTATCTTGGGAAAACTCATGCTTGCAGTCTTTCATATGTGGAAAATGGAGGTAATTATGTGGAAAAATACCCTGTTGGAAAAGCTGTCTCTATTGAAGGGGGGAAAAAAGAAAAAAAGAGGACAAGAGAACTGAATCCAAACAATTTTATAAATATTGGTTTATAAAAAAAGAGAATTAGGAAAACTTCCACAGAGTGGTTCTAATAGGTATGTGGAGAAGAAATGAAAGTTGGCAAAATCTACGATTTTCTAAATATTTTAGAAGTATTCTGTAAGAATGTGTACCAGGAAAATAATGAACTCCTCAGCAGTAACTTTGCTTTGCCCAACTTGGATTCTTGTTTGCATAGCTTATTATACTCTGTGTATTGTGTCAAACTTAAGCTCAGGCAAATCCAGAGCATTCCCTAGGAGGCAGGAACAGCTGAGCTATAGAGAAAATAAAATACTCTGTAGCTGTGGCTACTCTGAGGTAATGGCATGGTCTCTTGGTGTAAATACAGCATAAATGCTATGTAAGTACAAGGTCATCTTAAATACAACAGATCAGATGCAAGACACCAACCAACCCAACAACCACAAAACCGAAACCAGGAACAAGCCAAGCCGAAACTTTTCTTACAGTAAATTACGAGTACCCTCTACTTAAACCAGAAGAGGGCAGCATCTGATTACTCAAAGCAGGATTTGGCCCATAATTAAAGAGTTGGCATCTTCGTACTGGGTTGGTTTTGGTATGTTGGAGGTTTGAGGGAGTTTTTGGGGGATGAGTGGTGGAGGGCCTGTTTTTGTTTGCTTGTTTGTATGGTTAACTCACTTTTCACAGTCTGGAGAAATTAATTAGTTGGGCTTTTTTTGTCTTGTTCTGAATTTCAAATTACGTATTTTAAATTTTTTTGATTGTTTAAAAAGGAAAATTAACCTGATCAGGAACATTCATAATTTAAGTGATGACAATAAATACAAATTCCCAAACCTGATTGGGCACCTCTCAAAGTCTGATTTCAGTGGCCTGCAGAGTAGATATTTCTAAACTAGCAATCTATTTCATGTTTGCCTGTGGTTGCAAAGGACTGAACACAGAGACTCACTGTCATGCTGTTTCCCCAAAGACTGCTTTTCATGCCTCCTCCTCCTCCTCCTCTTTGTGTTTTACACAGAGGCAGGTTTTGTACAGGATGCTCTTTCAAGATCAATGATACAATCCAGTAACTGGAAGCTACTATTTAAGCCTATAAATGTAGTAGAGGATTTAATGGTTTCAGCTAACAGCTGCTTTCTTGATGATTTTTTGCAAGTATGAACCTGTATATTGTTTTTAAGAGCGCTTTACTGGTTGCAAAGCGGCAATCAGTCAGAGTAGAGCCTATGAATTATTCCTGACTTGACATCTATTTTTTGACTTAAAGAGAGGATTTAATTATCACATGGTTCCAGAATTTGTCATTTTGGATGCAGCTGGATACTTAAACCATAATACTAAAAAAAAAAAACAAAACAAAAAAAAACCAAAGGGAATCAGAGGACAGAAAACTGTAGTCTTAGATATGAAGTCCATACTCATTCTTGAGACACAGATACCAGACAAACATACTTCATTTCCAGGCTCATTTACCTTCATGGCGGCTTTCAATTCAGAGGCATCATATTGTGCTGGTGTCTTCAGCAAGCCCAAAATCACCGCCTCCAAATGACCTGAGAGAGCAGATTTGAGTGCTGCAGAAAGTTCCTGTAAAAGAGCAGGAATGATGGGGGGGAGGGGGGGGGAGATAAAATAAAGATCATTTTTGGTCTCTGCAGAATTTAGGGTGTAGTGCTGGAAGTCTCCAAGCCTACAACAGCATTTCTTACACAATTGACAAGGAAACAGAAGATAAAGAGCTTTTCCTGTGTGAAAACCTAAGAAACTAGGGCCAAGGAACTTGTTCTCATCCTCCAAAACCAGGAAGAAATCCAATGGAAGTGCTAGGAAGCATGGTGTGGTCACATCTGAACAACTCTGCTCCAGTCTTGTAGGGCTGGCACTTTGTTGGAGCCAATATGCACAGATGGATCTGAGTTTCACTCACTGTGGTCTCCATCATATTCCCATTGCTCTCTCAGTAAGGCTGTATTATTTATGGGTTTTTTTTCCTGTTATCCCAGTTCTTTATTAGCCAAGACATCAGAAAATTGAGTGCACAGTTATTCCACTGTACAGGCCCAGGTCACAAACAGCTAGCTGAAGAAAAAAAAAAAAGTCATCCCCAAGCATAG
Source organism: Ramphastos sulfuratus (assembly GCA_013399055.1). Taxonomy (NCBI): domain Eukaryota; kingdom Metazoa; phylum Chordata; class Aves; order Piciformes; family Ramphastidae; genus Ramphastos; species Ramphastos sulfuratus. Next base: position 215,372 of record WBNM01020675.1, read on the forward strand.
AAAAGGATTCCTGTCTTCAAGGAAACGATCAGGAGAGTGCAGCCAAAGTCTCTACTGTTGAATGTCAACCTATCTTAGAGACAGAAAGAGTCAGGTATGTTCACTTTGCAGGATGTGTGCAAATCTCCAGCAAATAAAGGTGTTTTTAATGAGTTTTAGATGCAATGTGAATAATGCCAATTCATCAGCTGCACTGTAGTGTAGTTAACACTGAAACCCCCAATATCAAGTCTGGGGTTCACACAGATCAATGTTTCCCCTTAAGATGAAGTCTGTGGCATTCAGAAGAGAACTGAGGCATTTCAACTGCTGGTTTCTCCAACAACAGCTGATGAGCTTGAGGGGCAGAGGAAGAGTGGGTAGAGAAAGTGACCGCAGCAAAATTGCAGCAAAGTTTGTAACAGAGAAATAGAGGCAAGGCACTTAGTTAAATTCCAGAGTCTCCCATCTAATCCAGGGCACTAATATATGCTAATACTGTGTGCACCTAATGCATAGATTGACCAAGAGAATGAATGGAGTTGTTGGGCATCTAGCTGCTCTAGTCTAAGCTGCTTTATTACAGTAATTCAATTCTGGATGCAATGTCCCATCATTTATTCATATGAAAACAAGTTCCTCAGACATCAGCTGAAACAGCAAAGATACTGAGTATCTCTACAATAAATTTGAGGATGGTGCCATGAATTCCAATTAGTTGAGTGAAGTTTTTGCAATCTTTGCACTTCGGAGTGAAGGCAGAAGGAATCACAAAATCACTAGCGTAGGATTTACCCAAATAACTGCAAAAAAACTCCTCAGAGTGAACTAAGCACCTGCCTTCATATTAGCTTCTGGAGATATAAGGTCTTCTCCCTGCAGGGTCTCCATTCTGACATTCTTTGCCATGGCTAGGAGAGCTCTGAGAAACAAGTGAGAAGCAGATAACTGACAGATAGCCTTAATTCATAAATAGTAAAGAGAAAGGTTTTCACTATGTGTTCCAAATGAGCAGTTAATTTCATAGTGAAGAGGCTATCTGCAGCAGTTAGGACTGACCAGACACTCTTATACAAAGACACACATGTAGAATCTCCAGTGTTCATTGGCAGTTTGATTAGCACTTGTAATGGGGAAAGGCTACACAGACCAAATGCTGTTTCCCAAGATAATTAAAAGGCCTCCATTAGAAACTGAACTCTAAAGAATGGAAAAAGAGGCAGAGCTGCCACTTTTTGAAATCCTGCAACACAGAATGAGCAGCCTGTGCAATACAACACATTGCCAGAGGAACCTGCACAACCTATTCCCAAAAAAAAACCAAACATAAGATCATGTCCCTAAGAGATACACCTATGTGTCTTTTCATATCCCACTCCCCCCTCTCTTGCCTTTCACTTTTTTATTTCACTGAGCTCTTTCCACTGCAAATTTGCATTGTTTCTATAAACTCTTTTTTTTTTCCTTTGGCATTTGAATTCAGTCTGCCCTTGGGTCAGAGCAAGGAAAAAAGGTGAGAGAGGGAAACAGATGAAAAATAGTTGCAGATTGTTTTGACTGTGAATTTTTGTAGTCATGCAAAACATTCAGGAAAGTTTCAAGTGACACATTTCACTACTAGGGTGCACTTCTCCAGGTGATTCTGCCAGTGCCCACAGGGTGTGACTGCCAAGGTGCAGACGTGCACACATACTTGCGCCCAACCTGTGTGTGTTTCTGCATGTGCCCATAGCAGCCATGCATAAAAGCCAGTGAATCTCCAAAATTCAATTCTAGATTTACATTTTGTTTCAGTTGATCATTCTGAGCTGCTATTGAAGGATTACCATTTGGGGTCTGGCAAACCTGAAAGAGATATAATCATTGTAATCCTAACTACAGAAATATCCTGGTTTTCATGAACATGCAATTCCAACTATAGTGCAACTCTCGAAACTTCAAAAGCCAAGAGACCATCTCTTGCCTTCCAAATCACAAGACTCATTATGGAGAATTCTGCAGACAATTTACCAACTTCTCTCCATCAACAGATTGGTACCTGAGGTACTTCTAAGAATAATACCTAATGATAGTTCAGCTTGTTGTAATCACTCCAGTGTTTGTATCGCAACTGACCGCAGTTTTTGCTCATTTAAGCAAGCTTTGCTAACAAAAACAGAATACTTCCTTTATGCTGAGTTGTCTCAACCAAACCCCACCAAAACATACCAGAAAAAAAAAAAAAATCCACTAAAGCATCTCCCTATTATCTCTTCCTTCAAATGAAGGCATTTCACATCAGTGACTTTTCACTGTTGTTTACTGTATTCAGCCAGGGAATCCTGTGGTTGAGTGGCTGGCTGGTATGTCACCTGTCATGATTTCTGGAGATACTATGAAACCACTGTCTCCCCAATGGTGGGGAATATCAGACAGGTTTCTGTCCCAGTTATGCATACTCAACAAATTTTTAAGTCCCACCAGTTCTCAGCTGTGACAGCATGGACAAAGTAGACACGTCCTTAATTTTAGTGAAACAATAAACCAAATAATACTGGAAAGAAGCCAGAGAGTTGCAGGCAATGGGACGGAGTCTAATTGGAGGCCTGTGACTAGTGGGGTCCCACAGGGGTCAGTACTGGAAACAGTTCTGTTCAATATATCCATCAGTGACCTGGATGAGGGCACAGAGTGCACTGTCAGCAAGTTTCCTGATGACACCAAATTGGGTGGAATGGCTGCCACACCAGCAGGCTGTGCTGCCATTCAGAGAGACCTGACAGGCTGGAGAATTGGGCAAAGAGGAATTTAATGAAATTCAACAAGGGCATGTGTAGAGTCTTGCACCTGGGAAAGAACAACCCCAGGTTGGGGACTGAGCTGTTGGAAGGCAGCAAAGGGAAAAAGAATCTGGGGGTCCTGGTTGATGGGAGGTTGACCATGAGCCAGCAATGTGCTCTCGTGGCCAGGAGGGCCAATGCCATTCTGGAGTGTATTAGAAGGGCTGTGGCTAGTAGGTTGAGAGAGGTTCTCCTGTTCCTCTACTCTGCCCTCATGAGGTTGCATCTGGAGTACTGTGTTCAGTCCTGGGTCCCCCAGTTCAAGAATGACATAGAACTGCTTGAAAGAGTCCAGTGCAGAGCCACGAAGATGATTGAGGGAATGGAACATCTCTCTTAGGAGAGACTGAGGGAGCTGGGGTTCTGCTGCTTGGAGGAGACTGAGAGGTGACCTCATCAATGTTTATAAATATGTAAAGGGTGAGTGCCTGGAGGATGGAGCCAGGTTCTTCCTAGTGATGCCCAATGACAGGACAAGAGGCAATAGGTGGAAGCTAAGGCACAGGAAGTTTCATTTAAACATGACAAGGATTTTTTTCACTGTGAGGGTGACAGAACACTGGAACAGGCTGCCCAGAGGAGTTGCGGAGTTTCCCTCTCCGGAGATATTGAAAACCTGCCTGGACAAGTTCCTGTGTGATTTGGTATAGGAGATCCTGCTCTGGCAGGATGGTTGGACTGGATGATCTTTTGAGGTCCCTTCCAGCCCCTGACATTGTATGATTCTATGATCTCCAGTTTATATGCACTTAACTGTGAAACACTCAAGACCCAGGGAAGAAAAAAAAAAAAAAAAAAAATCTGTCCACAAAAAAATTGCTAAACACTTGGTATTTCAGAGTATTTTGTTACCTTTTTGGTTCTCCTCTGATAGGCAAAAGCAATATCCTGCCTCTGTTCATTGCTGCGGTTTGTCAGGATGTTGATGATGGTGACTTCATCCACACCTAGACAGACAAAGACAGAGAATTGAAGAAGCTTTCTTGTTACTGTTCTCTGTGTATTAATATGCTCTTTGACACTCAAAACACAGCAAATGTGCTGCCTCGAGCAGAACTCAACAGCTCTCTTTAGTTGGCATATGTCATCTCCTGGCCTTGGAGAAAGAGCTCCAAAGTTTTGATGTGGTGTAGATGTTTACGTACACATACACATATACCTCAACAAAGGCTAGTTTGTGACCAGCTTTGCTGCGTCTTTTCTTTGTCCCAATACAAAAATGGTCACATGCAGACAGATGCACAGACCACAGCAAAAGCCTATGTCTTCAGTTTTCAAGTAAATTCTACATTTAAACCATTCTTGGCATCCACAAAAAAAAAAAAAAAAGCAGCAAATGACATTTTGAAGTTTTACCACGATTATGATAGAAGCCCACAAATGACTGCATTAAAGTTTATTATTCATATGCTTAGAAGAAAGAAATAAGAAATTAACTCATTGCTCCGGAATTTAATGGAAAACAAGCACTTGTATTTCACACTTGGGAATCATGATGCATGGACAGGATGCTGACTCACATCTGCTGAGGTGGAGTGGAGCAGGAGAGCAACTCAAACACTTTTCACTGCTGTTCACTAAAAAGCTTCAGGGTAGTGAAACAAAAGTTTATTTCCAAATTCATTCTGGCTGGGCAGATTTTGTCAGTGCATTTCTATCAGTGAGCAAATGAAAATTAGACATTGTGGCTTACTTAAAACAAACAAACAAACAAAACAAACAACAAAAAACAAACAAAAAAACACCACAAAAACTCAAACCACAAAATTATTCCTTGCCAATGGAAATGTGTTTGAGGTGGGAGAGAAGTAGATCTTAAAAATACCCAAACAACTCTCTGATTAATAACAACTTTTCCTCTAAAAGATAAGATCTGTTATTAAGACTGCAGTGTTATGGCTCAAAACAACAAATAAAGAGGAAATTAATATCACCAACAGTAGGAGTTTTAATGATTTTGTTTACAATACATGGTATCAAGGAATGGTAGGGGTTGAAAGGGACCTCTGGAGATCTCCTAGGACAAGCCCCTAGCTAAAAGTAGGGTCACCTAAACCGGGCTGCACCAGAAGGCATCCAGGCGTGTTTTGCAAGTCTCCAGAGGAGACTCCACAGAGGCAGTGGCACTGGACCTCAATTTCCATGGGCAAAAACAGCAGCACTCTGAATTAAAAGGAACCTTAATGCACATTCTGTTAATAGCCTTCTAGTTTGTTAGTCTGTTCTATTTAGGCCCGCATACTATAGCAAACCTATACATAGGGCACAAAGGAGTATTATACAGAAACTAAACAGCCCATTGTGTCATGCAGCAGAAAGCCAACATTTACAGACAGCATGCTTAGGCACTGCAAGAACTTACAGAAAAATTGAACAGCATAGATAGGAAACTGCCACAGCAACAACATTTACTAGAAAAGGATCAAGCTAGAACTGTAACAAGTTATTTGCATTGCATGAACTCTAAATTCCCTACAAACTGCTTTTATCTCATCTAGTGCCCTTTTTGCACATCTGCCTTTCTAGGCTGTTGTATATATGTAAGACCCTTGCATTTACCTCAACAACTCTGCTTGAAGCCCAGCAAAGGGTAGACAATAAATTTGCACAGCATAGTTTTTGCAGGTAGACCTATGCCACAGTGAATGTGTTACAGTATTTACCACAGGCCTCACAATCCGTGGCTAACTTTTAAGGCATTAAACTGAAGAGGATGAATGCATGCTGCAATATTTAGATATGCAGAGCAGAACAGTCAGACCCTCTACACCTAAACCAACACCTCAAACAAATACAAGGACAGTAAAGTTCAGCCACTAAAGTAAGGTTTATCCATTTTACACCCAGTCAATAAACCGGAGATCAATGACTGAGCCAAGGAGTTTGCATTACTGGGAAACTGGTGGATAATTAATCGGATGGGAAGTTTTGAAAACTGGCTTGCCCTGACTGCAAATCCCATCCTTGCATACTGTTAGCATAAAAACGCAGAAGGTATACCCTAATGATTTCTCTCAGAGGTAAGACTCCATGGGATTCAATTTCCATAGTACTGCTATAAAAGGACACAACCTGAAAGACTGCTTAGATGACTGTGAAATACAAGCCCATTATAGCTCGCAAAGACCTACATTTTTTTAACCAAAGGAAAGGCAAGGAGTCCTTTATCCTGTATACCAGTGAAGCCATGAAAACACTTGGTTCTTATGTCTGTGTTGTTTGAAAACTCACCACCTCACAAAGAACCTGACCATGCATTTATAATGTCATATCTGTCTTTATATAAGATGAACAAGTCATGTTAGTCTTCACAATTCTAAGATGAAGCAACATACATTGCTTATTTCTACCTTCCACATACAACGCAAGCTGAACATTAAGAGAACTGGGAAGAAGTGATCTGCTGTGGATAGGTAGTGTTTGTTCGTTATATCTTTGGCTCAAAACCTATGAAGATCTTTCCCTGAAATATTTTCAAATGTTTTCTTGCAGAAGAACTTCCCTGGGCATCTGTTCACATCACTGTTAGCAGAAAAACAATTCTTGTCTGGATGATTCAATATTTGTATTTGGCAAAAAAAACAAAACAAAACACCACACATTTTACAGAACTCATATTTTTAGCAAATTTTCTGAATTAGTAAATTAAAATATTCTATAACCAAGCATTCATTGCGCCAAGGATGTGCCTGGAAGATACATCCTAACACTCTTTATTCCCCCCAGGAGACAGTCTTTATGGTAGAAGATGAAGATTCGGTATTAAAACCATAAAGAGATCCTTCCCTGAAAAGCTGCCTTCTCAAAAAAACTCCTGGATAATAAAGCTGATAAGCAGAAATATGCTCAATCCCACAAATAGGTCCACAAATGTGTTTCCCTATTATTTGCTCAAATCATTGGGAATCATTTCTCTAATGAAACGTTCCAGGCATCCTAAACCCAAACTCAGCGATTGCTTATCTTTGCTGGAAGTAAAAAAACAACATGAGCCTGACTTTCCCGACTGGAAAAGCTTTTGTACTGCCTAGGATATTGTTGTTTCCTTCTGCACTAATTCATAGCTTGAGTGTTAAAATGTGTAAATTTGTACCTGTCCTAAAAGTCTGATGGTCTACTTGACATGTTTAGGTTTTGCCCTGTAATTAGAACTGTGAAAAATCAAGCCTAGACAAAACTATGTACATGCAAAGTATCTTCTGCCTGCCAAGCACAATGACATTTGCTCCTCTCTTCCAAGAGAATTTTTAAAAATTAAAACAAACCCAAAATTATTAAAGTAGGTTCAGTTCTGGTTCTGAATAAGCAGACAGGGATTTCTCCAATCAGATCTGAAATGTTGTGAAAGGGAAGTCCCATGCTTGCTAGGCAGGGGAAATCTATTTTAAAGCAAGTTAGACATGCTTTGTTGGCACTGATGAAAGACTGCATTTCTTTCTGATGAGAATCTGTTTGACTCTAAATTTCTCACTTGACATGCAGGCAAAAGATTTGGCAGTTCCAGCTATGCCCAGCTGTTGCTTCTCTGGCCTGGAGGAAGTTTGGAAAGCGTGGCGCACCCTTTCTTTGTTACAGAGCAGACAAGGACAGAGCATTGCTGCCCTGGGACTACCACCAGGGTAATGCTCCAGAGCTGTGGTCTGCACTTCCTGGACTGATTGTTTCAGTGTACCAGGCATCTCCATGTAGCTGCATCTCTCCCCATTGTGGTTTCCTGTCATTCAGCAAAGTGGTGGATCTTGGCACTGATATAAGCAGATGGAAGCCTACCTGAGAAGTCCCTGAAATATGGCAAAGTAATTTCAGAAACTAGAGTCTGTTGTTTCTAGGACTTTCTTTTACCCCAAATTAATATAAGATACATGACCATAAAGGTAAGGGGAAAAAAAAAAAAAAAAAAAAGTTCAAACCATCCCCATTCAGCTGTCTGGAGAGCCAGAAAGAAAGAAGGAATGTCCAATCCAATAATCCAATAGAAATCCATGATTCAGAGCTTGGTCCCAAATCACTGTCACGGAAGTTGACACCTCATTCTTAGTGGCAGAGATAGTAGCAGAATTTGAAGTACTAATGGTTCAAGAGAAAAAAGTGGACATTTTCAGTGATAACTTAGGCTGCAAACTTCAAAAGTCTATTCAATACACACATTTAGTGAGTTCAAAATCCAACTCGGTTAAGATTTCATTGGTGGTGTCTGAGAAATTCTCTGTCTCCTAAAATAGATACTCTTAAATAAGGATACTAAGACGTTGGTCTTAAGACACAGTAGCTTATTTTATTTTAATGCCAGCATTCTATCTTACGAGTGGAATCAAAGCCACAGCCCATGTTCCTCACCTTTGGTCTTGATGGCTGTTTCCAGGGCTGCAGCATCTCGGTCAGCATCAAAATTTGAGTAGGCCTTAACTGCAGCATAGGCACTTGGTGGGAGAGAATGCTAGAGGAAAGAGAACACACCTGGAAGTCAAATCATGTAATCCTATCCTTGCTGCAGTTAATAACACACATACCTCTTCATTAACTGGTATTTAGCCAAATTTTAAAATATAAGAACTACCACTGGGTATCTGTGGAAATGTGAGTTCTGCTACCAGCTGCTGCACTTGATTCTCCTGATGTGTTTTGTCCATGCCTTGCTTATTATAACAAATATTGTATCTATTGCTATATAATCTATTACTGCAGCAAAAATCTAACACAGGTTAACTCACTAAACTTCAATCTTCTAAAATCTAGAGTTTTTTGGCTATTCATTACAGAAAGCTAATTCAAAGAAAGTGTAAGTCTGAAGTATTTTAGGTTTGAAGCTAATACTTTACTTTGGATTACAGGCTACAAATTAAAAAAAAAAAAAAAAAAAATCTTTAAAGGCATTTTGGTCTAGAAAGCAGAAGTTAATCACAATCTCTTTCTGAAACTGTTTAAACTTTGTGCCTGCAGTCACTTAGTTTAAGCAGCACAAGGCGAAGAAAACCAAATGATGTTCCTAATCACCCCTGCTAAGAATAATGAGACTTGCAGGTAAGTTCACTTACCCAACAGTTGCAACATTTTAAAAGCTAGCAGATGTTATCAGCTGTTTATGCCCTCTCCCGAGGATTGCAGCTTCAAACAGGAGGTCACCAGAACAGAGATTCAACTCTTCTCTGCTGCTTCCATGTAAGCCAACAGTTCAGCCCATACTGCCTCCCATGGGCAAGTTAAACTACACCACAGACTTTCATACAAACAGCTGAGAAATACTCACAAATCCCACTCTGCTGAGTTCAGAGACCCCAACTTTTGGCAAAAAGTTGTACGTGTGGCTAACATCTGGAATTACCATAGCTGCTTCTTAAGTGAATGAATTACTAAGCTTTCTTTATAAAGATCCCTGCAAAGTTTTATTTCAGTTCCTAATGCCAATAGAGAATGATTCATAAATAGGACTAAATAGAACCTGGAGAATCTTTTTGCATGCCAATTGTTGAATGGAGGATAAACTTGAAGTAAAAGATTCCATGGGCTTTGGCTGCACTTGATTCTATCCTGTAGAGATCGCACTGTCCTGAACAGATTTCCTTAGCAGCAACCACTGTGTCTGCTTGAGACAGTGCCTTTTGGGTGCTCTGTGGAGATGGGAAGTCAAAAAGGCACTGATAAACTGAACCATTCTGTCTTTTGTCTCTTACCATCAACTCTATCTAGCAAAGTGGCCCCAGTCTGGCCCACATCCATACCACAAAACAGAGCCTTTCCTGTTAGCAGATCAAATTGGTAATAGAAAGAGCAAATGAAGATGCACAATGCAGCCTTGGAGAAGTATGCGCCTGAAAGCACATAAAGCAAAGTTCATTAGGAACACATTCATGTGGCACCTCTAATTAACTGACACTTCTGGATAATCTGAAGCAAGTCACCTGGTGCGCTCAGAGTTGGGTACCTCTCCTTCCACCCAGCCCAAAGTATTTCCTGAGACATTTGAGAGAGTATTATACTGTATCATGATATAAGCTGAGAAAATACATAGCAATATATTTGCAATTAAGTGCAATCTTTTTCTTAGTCCTTCCACCCAGTGTATGCAACAAATTGGATTCAGACCTCCTGACACTGACTAAAAGACCTGGGAAGAGACATGTATATACATATTCCCAGGAAAGACGGAAACCAGTTCTCAGCACAAAGATGGAGCACAGGATGAAACAGAACAGAAAGATCTCTGAGACAGAATTTCTCTGTATTCTCTTGTAGACAGATGTGGAAACTACAAGCATAGATTAACTTCTGTTCAACTCTCTCCTTTCTTTAAAGGAAGGAGAAGACAATATGAGGCTAAAGCAAGCAGGTCACCTTCTTCATCTGCTAAGAAATCCATTTACTGTATCACTGACGCGGAATGCACAAATTCATTATTGCACAAGACAGGACTCAGGTTCATCTTGTGATGTCCCAAGGTTATATACTTTTTTTTCTGAGAACAACAGGTGGTTCAAGTACTATGTTTAAAATCAGTTAGCTGCCTGAATCATCCTTTAAGGCAACGGGGCAAGTCCTTTACGCCAACTAGTTACTCAGTAATTCTGGTTTCTAACTTTGGATCTACAGAACAAACCAACTGTCTCCTATTTCTTAGACTCTGGGGCAGGATTTATGATGAAAATATTGGCATGGAACACTACTCAAATTTGACTTTTGCGACTTCTTACAAGCATCACAGAAGAAAGATTTCTGCCCTTGAGAACAGATTGCTCAAATATTATTCCAAAAGTAATTCTCTGTTGAAACAAACATGGTCAAGAAATCTGAAGAGCTGACTGCTCTTCCAGTATAAATCAGCTTTGCTACTTACCTACAGTGCACTAGCCAGTTCTTTGCAAGAGCTCTTTCACAAGAGGTGTAATTTATTTTGCAACAAGTATGTGGCAGGGCATTTCCCACCCTCGGTCTCCAGAGGTTTGAACATGGCACAAAACTGTTTTCCCTACCCCCACCTCTGGCTCCGGGAGTTTGGAATGGGGAAGAAGTAGGTGAAAAGCTGCCTCCCCCACCCCTGCAGGCTTAAACAGAGAAGAACAAATTGCCCCAGCACATATATGGCAACTGGACACACTGGCTAGGCAGACCTTGAAGGAGGATCTTGAAGAAGAGTGAGGAGAAAGCTTTTGGATTGCCGCATCCTGACTTCCCACTGGAAGGCTCTGCCTCTGCCGTAAACCGCTGCCATTCGTAGGAACATGCCAAGCAGTTCGGCTTTTCCCACTGCTGCTAAGGCAGTGCTGCTTCACGAGATTTGCCTTGTGGCAGTTGTGTCTACAGACACTTTGATGGGTTTATTCACATTTGACTCACTGCTGCGTGGATCCACAACTGGATTATAATTTGCAGTTCCGGACACTGCTGTGAAGGAGCCAAGGACTATATCCAAATTCTACTCCACCCATGTGAGCAGATCAGACTTTCCCTCAGGCTCCGGGCTGCCATTTATTTATAAGTGGGGCAAAGCTATTTTGTGGCTTAACCTTTTCCAATTTTCTGATTCTCCTCAATTACTAAAAGCATCCTAGTGAAGATTTTCTGACCAAATTAGAACCCAAATTTGACTAGTTTGTATATAGTTTGTGGGTGGGGCTTTTCAGAAATAAAAATAACTACGTATTTTTATAATTCCTGCCTTGTTAATTGGCCCAACTAATGCAAAGTGACAAAACCAGGCAAAATGTTACCTTGCACCGAGCTCAGATCTCCAGTTTTAAGATTTAACATTTAAAAGTACAACAGGTTTATAAGCAACATGATGAAATAATGCATGGATAGGATTCACTTCCCCTTCAGTGGCAATGGCAGAAGGACAAATTCATTGTGTGATACCCTGACACTACACTGGTAATCCTACCATCTAATGTTGCAACATAGGAAATAAAATTAAGAGAATGTGGTTTTCTGGTATTTCAATAAAACTATCAAGCGCAGATGTGGTAGAAAATACACAATAAATCCCAAGATTCTTTAAGCTTTTCAAAGGAGAAAATGAGAAGCTGTTTGAGGAAATAAGCTTTTTCAAAAGATATTTTGGTTTTGGTGACAGCCTCAATATTTTAATTGTCATTAATCATCTCCATTTGTAATTGAAAAAAAATCAGAAGGTATCAGTGAAACTAAATACATTTCCATCTTCTGTTGTCATCCTTAACTCACTTGTTTCTTTGGAAGGAGGAGGGATCACAGAGGTGATGTAGCCATTCAGGTCGTCCTATGATGTCTTTCATATGGCCTAGCACATAAATACAGCTTATGCTGGTGACCAGTAAGAAGCGCTGTCACTGGATCTAATCAATTCATCTAACTGTCCTATGCTTTACAGCTGCTTTGTGGCTGAAAAGCACCAATGAGGTCTTCAGTCATTGTAAGTTTATGGAGAAGAGGCATGTGGACTCTTGTAAACTGTTGTTAGTATAGTGCTATCAAAAGAAACAGGATGTGGCACTTGATTAAGACAAACTTTTCTTGTTCAGATAGTAATACTTACATCTCCTTCAAGGCTGAGCTTGCTTAAAATTTCATGGACAGTAGACATTTTGAAAGAATCCTGCAGGAAGAGGAAAAAGCAAACAAACAAGTAGACTTAAAATACAATTACGGCTGTGTGTTGTATATTATTGAAACACTGCAGCACTGTGATAGTCTAATCAATTTTGCTAATCCCGAGCAAGAAAGTAGATGTAAGAGTTTCCAAACCACACCACCATTAATAATCTAAGAGGTCTTACTTCTACTCCTTACAAAAAAAAAAAAATCAAAAATTAAGAAAAAAAAAAAATCTGCATTTTAGACGTAAAACTTATGAACTTGAAAATCTCTACCTTAAAAACAGAACCAGCTAAGCATATAACTCAGCACCAGGAAAATTATACCAGAAACATTATAGCCAGGTCCAGCTCAAAGTCAAAAAAAACCCAGTAGTAACATTTATATCAGATGCTCAGTACCTCCAGCACTCATGGAATACATTGAAGCTATTTATATTCTTGCAGACCTTTTATAAAATCACAATGCTGTTCAGTCTTAAAGCCTGGACAGAGGCTACAAATGCCTCTAACATCCTTTGGTTTTGTAGTGGCTCCCCAGTAATAAGAATCATAGAACAAGTTGCAAACACGACTTAGTAACATGATTGTCAGACACTAGGTAACAAGGACTGGCTTAAAAGGGTTAGCTCCAAAATTAAGAGTCATTAAGGCAAGACAATCAACATCATTGTTCCACTGTCAGACCCAGATAACATCTTGCTAACATACATAAAGAAAAATGGACAAAACCTCAACCCTGAGCCAGACTATAGGCATTACAGAAATGAAAACTGATGTGATATGCTTATGTTACAGTGCTGTGCCATTTTTCAGCAGATTCATGGTCAGGATGTGGCCAGAACTATATTACCGTTCTACTGGAGCACTCTCTCAACTAAGGAGGAAATTTTTAACAAAGGTTGTAAGTTGGAGACAATATTTAAGAGGCTTGATGTATTCCCAAAATCCAGCTTTCAAATTTCTGTACTGCCACTCGCATTACTTTGTAGTCACCCAGGTTGGCACCTGCAGCAAGCATTATTTTGTCTGTGAAATTAAAGCTTGTTTCTCAGGAATTCTACAATCAAGCTGTAAAGAGTATTATCACACAGGGAAGAGTTACTTGCTGAGAGGTAAGAGAAAATGGACAGCAGGATGAGTGATATTTTGCTACCAGATTAAGTGACTCTGGAACCAAAATGGAAATATTTTCAACCTCAGTGAGTGCTCTGACCAGTTGCCCCAAAGCACCTTCCAGGTACTATGCTCTCTGAACCAACTCCCAGCTATTGTGCAGACAGTTGTGGATAGGTTTTCATACTCTTTTTTCATCCTTCATCAGTCATTCTTCTGATAGTATTGGAGATTTGAGGCAAGCAGTACTGGCCATCCGGACAAATTTCCCAGACAAACCAAACACTTCTCCACTCAGTGACCAACCTGAACCCAAGAGCTTGGAGAATGATCAATAAACTTGAAATGGGTTCTAATAATGGAAACCTGGTTAAAAGTCTAGTACAAATGTTTAATTTTTGGTTTAGCTCCTGTAAACCTCTTGTATATAGGCAGAAAAGCAGAGAAATCCTTACTTTTAGCACATAGAGCAAGTGTTAGGAGAGTAAAATGAAGAAACACAATTACACAGCTTTCACAGCACACAGAATTGACAACCTTTCATCTTCTGAAGCAACCTAGGTATAAATAACAAAAGCAACTTTACTTGGAGCAAAAATTAAGATCCTAGGGGAGGAAAAATAAAATGGAGAATGAAACAAAATCGGTCATGCATCAACTTCTTCAGAGCAGAAAATCCTACCTAACCCTTGAAAGACAGGCTGCAGAAGCTGTAGTAAGCTGCTACCTGCTATGGTCACTATTAACCTATATATTCCTGAGTTATAAAATTCTTACTGTTTGCTCCTAATAAAATGAAGTGCCTAACAATGAGACCTTTGTACTTTGACAGTATCACAGCCAGTATCAAAGCAACTGAGCAATTGAAGTCCTTTAGTTGTGTTTGTCACAAAGAACTAAAACACACCAGTGAAAGCTGAAGCAAATTAACTGCAGTATAATCTTTCACTAAATCACTGAAAAGCTTTTTGCAAGACTCCTGTTTCTACATCAATGTAAAACCACATTGAACCAGGCTTGTTGGAACAAAAATCTTGAAGAGAGTCCAGGAACAGAACTAACACACCCTCACGCAGAGCTGGAACTGGGAGGTTCATATCATCAGCACACAACAATGCTATAGCAACTAACCTCCCAACAGCCACAAGCTGGCAAAAGAAAAAAAGGGGAGGAAAAAAAAAAAAAAAAAAGATGTTTTGCAAGAATTTTTGCAGAGACAGATCTTTACCCAGAGAACAAACACATCTCTTGTCACACCCTGCTTCGTAAGGCACTTGTGTCTGAGAACAGACTCTCACTGTTCTATGATAGACTGATTTTATCTGACGTAGCTTTGACAAGTTCTGGGTGGGTTTGAGCATGCAGACAGACGATACTTGCACTAACTTGCTCTTCCTCATACTGGAAAAGAATCAACTTTAGCCTTCCAGCTGTAAACTAATACTTTGGTGCCTTAAGGCAAGTTTCTACAACTGGTTTTCCTCCTGAATCCATGTTATGTAATACTGAATCATAACATTATTCTACTAAAAGAGATAGCATCTGTTTTGATGTTGACCCCCACAGCAATCACTGGTTTTGCAATTCTACTATTATATTGGGCCTAGTCTATATTCAGTACTTCACCTCCATAACTGTTGGCAGGCAGAAGAGTGTGTATTTAAAAGCAGCCCTGTATATTGATTCCCAGGGGCAGCTCACGTACATGACAGCTGAAAAAAAACCCCGTGTGATCCATGGAAAAAAGTGTCAGGTATGCACAAACAACTACATTGCTCAATAAGCAGAGTTAACACTTTAAGAAGCACTTAATATACTCCTGTAGGCAGAGATTGAGCAGAGGGTGTTCCCAGACATCTGAGCCAAGGAAACGGCATCCCCGGAATGAGAGAATGGGAACTCTTTCCCTTGGAACATATTTGTGTTAAGTCTCCAAGAATTAGGGCAAGGTCTTGTTAACAGCAGAGATGAGGGAGAGCAAGGAAGATCCACAACATCTGCTGCAAATGAAATAAGGACTCAAAAGCATTCATTTATATACAATGTTAAGTACAAGTACAAATGAGCCAGGCTGTTATCTCCCCAAATCATCCAATGAAAAGTTTAACAGATCATTTACAGCCACTACTTGCACAAAAAAATTAGCTTTATAGAACAGGATTTCAAAGCCCATTAAACCACACTATCACAAACATACTTTAACCATTCTCTTTCACAGACACTGCTAATAACCCAGAAGATGTTCTGTTCCAGGAAGATGCTCATGCATACACACTTTAGGACTTATTTCTTCCAATGTAAGTTATTCCAACTTCTGAGACAGTAAAGTTTTTGGTTTTGTTTTTGGGGTTTTTTTGTGTGGTTTTTTTTGGGGGGGGGGGGGGGGGGGCGTTGTGTGCAGGTGTTTTTTTTTTAATCAAGGAAGAACATTGGAAACTACTCACTAGTGCTGCTTATCACAACTGGCTCCACCAACAGAAGGCACACACAAGCACGGACCACTCCAAGGCATGAAAGATTTTTTCGCTCTTGACCTACAGTCTGCACTCTGTGCAGATACAGCATTTGAGTATGAACATAAAAGTATCAACTATTAAATAGAATTAAAACTGTCTTGTATACACAACTGCATAACTATCCTGAAATCACTTTTCTTCCAGTTAAAATAGATAACATTCCTTTGTCTTATTGCCCCTCCTCACTTGAGGACGAGGAAGTGGTGTCCAAGCTGACTCACAATCCTAAAGGCAGCAGCAAAATCTCAGCAAGTCTGCCCACAGCCAGGGCGGGGTGGGGTGGAAGAGCTGTGTCCAAGCCTGGCTCTGCGAGCAAGGATCCATACAGGGATCCCTGGCCTGCCGCGGAGGAGTGCAAACGCAAACCCCCTTGAAGGACTGCCTACCCACAACATGCCCTGTACAGGGGCCTCACTCTTGCCTATGCCAGCGGCTGCGGCTGCATCTGCAGCGGCGCCAGCAGCCGCAGCCACACCCTGGGGGAGAAGGGAAGGGGCCGCTGCCCCAGACCAGGCTCTGGGCTCCGCCTGCTGCAGTGCCTCCAGCCTCACCACAGCTGAGCCTACACGGACCGCCTCCAGCCGCGGCTCCGCGAGGCTCTATACTGAAAAGTGAATGCATAGCATCGTCGTTTAGCCAGCTGAGCCTACGTGTACCGTAACGAAAAGAAGAAATGAGTGTCCGGGGAAGTTTAGCGGAGTTTGGGTCTAGTTCCTCTTCTCCGAGCGCTGCTGCCACACCCAGAGTTGGTGCGGGGCGCACGAAGCCCTCCGTGGGTACCCCGCCTTTGGAGAGCGCTGTTTCAGCGTGAAGCCGCACACGGAGAACTAACGGGAGGTAGCACCGAGGGAAGAGCAGAAACGCCGGGGCTCAAAGGCGGCGGCCCCACCCAGCCACCGCCCCGCTCCGCGGCCGCATAGACCCGCTCCGCTCCTGCCGGGGAGCGTCTATCGCTTTCCGACACCCGCCCGCACTCCCGGCCCGGCTCCGCATTGCCTTCCCCCGCTCCGTGCCACCCGGCGAGGGCTCACCTGGCCGGGACAGGCAGGGCAGCTCAAGCGACGGCTCTCACGGCGGCTGGGGCCGGCAACGGCCCGGGCGGGGTTTTGTAGGGCCGGGCGGGCTCTACCCCCTCCCGGCGTGGCGCTGACTCACCCGTCCGCGCCCGCCTCTCGCAGCAGGAAGAGGAGAGGGACGGGGTGGGCATGGGCAGGGCAGGAGCAGCCGCTCCCTCCACATCCGTGTGCCGCAGAGCCCTGTTCCCGTCCCTTGGGGGCCGCCCGGGGCGCTCCCGAGGTTGCGGAGGCGGTGCCAGGAACAGCACCCTGAGGTGCTGGGGGCGGGGTTCAGCGCTCGCCCCCCAGCACTGCTCTCCGCGGATCTGCTCACCTTTCAGGTGCGGGAAAAGCTTTCCCCGCCGCACTGCCCCCGGGAAAGGCGGGCCCGTAACCCTATCCTCAACCCCTGCGTTACTAGGACAGTAGGTTGTGGCGATAGCCCGTGCCTGTGATGGTGCTCGGGCAGGGCACAGCCTAGGCTGCAGCGCGACGGCCCGGAGCCTTAACTCCCACAGCCCCCCAAAACTACGCACTCGCCACCACCGGCCCAGAACTGCACCCTCCTACTCTGGGCTCACACGAGAAGAACGGAGCTCGCTACAGTCTGCAGCTATAGGCAAGCCTGCTTCGTACCAACAATCAGAGCCCAGAGTTCAGTTGTGAGAAGTCCAGATGACGTCTGCCATAAGTAATAAACGCTAGAAGACCGGAGCACGATCTCTGCTCTGGGGCCCGCTGAATCACGCTCAGATAACCCGAACAAGCATACCACACCCAGAATGGGGTTGGGGGAGGCAAAACCGCTGCTCGTTTGACTAATAAGAAATAAATCATTGGAGCCTCGACATAACACTTACCAGTGTGAAAAGCAAGACACTTTTAAAAGGGCAAAAAAGACCACCTTGGATGCTGTTTTACCACAACACTGTGGCCCATCTACTGGTGATGAGTCTCAAGAACTTTAGAAAAAGGCAAGTCACCCCTCCCCATTCCAAAAACATACAGTTCGTTATTCCTGTCATTTGTGGGTTTTAAGTCATAGAATGATCTTTAAGGTTCCTTCCAACCTAAGCCATCTAGTTCCAACCCCCCTGACATAGGCAGGGGCACCTCCCACTAGAAGAGGTTGCTCAAGGCCTCATCCAACCTGGCCTTGAACACCTCCAGAGAGGGAGCAGTCACAACCTCCCTGGGCAACCTGTTCCAGTGTCTCACCACCCTCACTGGAAAGAACCGTTTACTAACATCTAGTTTGATTCTCCCCTCTGCCAGTTTAAACCCATTACCCCTGGTCTTGTCATTACAAGACCTTGTAAATAGTCCCTCCCCAGTCTTCCTGTAGGCCCCCTTCAGATACTGGCATGCCACTACACGGTTTCCTCAAAGCCTTCTCCAGGCTGAAGAGCCTGCCCTCATAGCAGAGGCGCTCCAGCCCTCTGATCATCTTTGTGGCCTACTCTGGACTTGCTCCAACAGTTCAATGTCCTTCTTGTGTTGGGGGCTCCAGAACTGTACACAGTACTCCAGGTGGGGTCTGGCAAGAGCAGAGTAAAGGGGAGAGAATCACCTCCCTTGCCCTGTCCCAGTCCCCCACAGAAGAATGCCTTTAGCTAGTCCTTTCAAGAGTATGGTGTCACTGAGAGAGGTTTCGATTCTCCTAGTCTTTAAAAATTAATAATAAAAAAAATCCTGGGTATCTCACTTCAACCAGTGTCTGTCATCAACAGTTAAACAGACAATTTCCCCCTGCTTTTCAGGTTTCTTAGGAAAAAAAAAAAAAATCACTGGCAACTTGGAAAGGTGATTCACAGATCAGAAACAGAGGCTTAAAAGTAACAGCTATTCTCTGTTGCAGTATTTACTGGGGGCTTTAAAGAGGGATAAACAGATGAGCAGAAGCCAGACAGCCAATTTGCCTACTAATGGATGCACGATCCCTCAGGGATGTTTGCTTTTTTTTTTTTAACCATCTCTTGTCAAACATTCTCAAAGCAAAAGCTGAAAAGTGCAATCACAACACTCTCAGCTGAAAAAAGTCCTTCACATATGTAATATATTGCCAACATACAATATATACAGTGTATTCTTGCAAAAAACCTGAGTCGCATGTTACTGAATTATTTCCATTTCCTTATTAAAAAGAGAGAAATTTTCTAACTCTGTAGTTCTTACAACTTAAAGCAGCCAATATACCAGCAGTAATTTTGGTTAACTAGATCTTCACATGAACAGTTTGGAAAAAAACTTTCAAGTGAACCATTACCATCAGAGCCACATGATCTGCAGCATAAAAGACTTCCCAGCAATTCCACAGCTTCAGAAATATCCCAATACCCAACTTAATAATAAATTATTCAATTTCAGAGTCACGTATGCACCTCAGTTAAAATAAACAGCAGCCTCTCTGAACTTACACAAGCTCCAGGGACTGCTGAAATGATTTCAAAAGAGACGAGACTGACAACAGGGAAAGAAAAAACAACCACATTCAGATTCAAGAAGATACAAACATTGTACTCTCACAGACTAATTCCTTCAATTGCTCTCAGCTTATCTAGGTCAACTGACATCAAAGGCACTTGTAGCACCAGCTGGGGACTCTTCAGTAGTATGAACAGTAGACCACACATTAACACTTTTGGCAGAACTACTAACCATCCTCTAATTCAAGCCCTGGTGATCCTGCTCATGGAAATATGATATATTCTTTATACCTTTAAGAAAAAAACTCTGCAAAATCAGTGAGACAAAGGAGGCAGTAGTCAGACTGTCAAAATAGGAAAGGCTTCTGTTATCTGCCAAACAGGGAAAGGAAATTCATTCAATGGGAGGACAGCAACCACGTGCCTCAATCACTTTTTAAAATGAAAAAAAAGCATCTAAGTCATAAGGGTTTATTTCTGAAGATTTACCCAAAGCTGGGAAGATTTGTACAGCACCAGGGGTTCTAGTCCATGACTGCTGCTCCTGTGCACTATGTTGGAAGTACCTACTGTTAACATTAGGCTGGATAAAAAATTGGGACAAGGACCATACTCACCACAAGCCCAGCGTCTCTGTGCCTGCTTTACAGACTGGAAGACACACCCGCAAGTAGTCTGCAAGTAAGGCAGCGCCAAAAAAGTTTTCAATTTGTTTGCACATTGCTTAGTTCCCACATTCCCTTAAAATATCTGCATAGAAGGTCATATTTCAAGTAACTGGCAACTACGTCAGCTGCAATTACCCGTTTGTGATCTCGGTCTTCCTGCATGCTTACCTCGGAAATCAGAGAGAACACTTTCGTTGACTGCCACTCCCCAGAGTTCGGTAGATGGAAAACCAAATGTAACTGTACTCACTTCTCATTCTTCTCGTCTGACAGCTCACAGTGACCATGATTCATCCTATACTCTATGGTCATGCTGTAGGTCCGTTTCTTCAATCCTCTCAGACTCAGTGACATTACCATTGCTAACTCTCACACTGTTTTCTTACTGCTTAATTCTGGTTTACACTATTTCCCCCCTGCCCCTTCTTTCAATTCAACATACCAACGTCTTCCACCTCACCAAAACCTTTGATTTTTTGTCATTACCTTCTTCTTACATTATACTACTGGAAGTTTGATGTGCTTAACTTGAACATTCAATTTCAGTTCCCCCTTGACACAAATTTTATCTTTGCAGTAACATTAGTGCATATCAGGTCACTCCAGCTCCCAACAGATTTTCCTCGCACTTCTGTCTCTGACAGTTGCCTCCCTCATCTACACAGATTTTGCTCATCCTCTTTCAGGATGCTGTCTACAAAGAATCAACACTGCATTAACACTGGAATTATGAAGGCCACAGTTCTGTCAATGTGTATGGCTTACTTCAACTTGTTTTTTTCAATACAAAAAAAACCTCCCCCAACAAAGAAAACAAACCCAAAACCAACCAACCAAACTCCCAAAAAACCAACGTGGATCACAACATAGGACATTTTGATTTAGGTGTGGCTGAGTCTCTGTGTAGTTTGATTTCCCTGACTGCATTATGTTGCAAGAGCGTAATAGAAATTCCATTCAGATTAACATATGGCTCAAGCAGACCTCTGGGTGCTGTTTTAGCACCTTAATTATTTGGTCTAATTTGGAAACTGCCATGATACAAATACACATAGATTTGTTACTAGCAATTAGAGTAATGACAGGTTACTGAGAAAGTTAAGCATAACTTAAAAGTTATGCTAGCTGGGTTCCCAGGATAACAACTTGGCAAGTTATTATATGTATGGCTACAGAAGAAAGGAGGAAGGACTCCCTAATGCACACCTAGGTCACATTAGTAAAACTATAAACACTCCAAGTGTTTAACATTTTTGGGGGGTTATTTTGCTTGGGTTTTTTTGAGGGGGGAATTGGGGCACAAGGAAATGCAAAAGATTTTTTTAACATCCACAGTGATTTACTTTGAATCTTGCAGAACTCTAATCCCAATGTGTGCTTTTGTAAAAAAATGACTGAATACCAGAATACCAATGTCATGTTTTATCTAATAAATACCAGAGAACCAGACATCTTGTTAGGTGCTCCACCTAACAACCTAAGCCCTCGGATCAGTTCTATTCTGTGTAATCTCATTCCTACACTACATGCACATTCCTGCACAAATGTTATTCTCCACTCAGAATTTGATTTACTTGAAATAATCCCTTTTAGAGAGCTAGACTTATCTCTGGAATCATCTTGTGTGCTAGCCAGGCCTCTAATATTTTGTTATGTGTGTATTTTACAAATGAAGCTTTATAAAAGGTAAAATACGTGGCATTTGGTAGTTCAGTTGGAGTACAGAGAGGCAGTATACTTATGAATAGGACATCCAAGTTAGGAATTGGACACCTAGACTGTCTGTCTTAGAGTGATACTGCTTTATCAATGGATTCAGCTGCTTCTCAACTCTTCATTTGCAAATTAATTTCTGTCTGCTCTTCAGTATCCCTTCTCCACCACTTTCAAACATCAGACCATAACTTTAGCTTGGTCTTTAATTTCTTTTCAAAGATTTTTCTCATCACCAGTGTAAATAACATCATCCTCATCTTTTCATCTCACAGTCTCATTGGATTCTTTTGCTGTAAGCATAGGGGCATAAAGAGCAGATTCTTTGCCTCCACAAAGAAACAGATGCCTGGGTGACTTGGGATCTAAAGCAAGACAAAGGAGTAAATAACCAAAATATTAGCTAATACTACAGGTACAAGACTCAGGTGGGAAAAAAAAAAAACCAAGACAACAAACCTCCTGCACAAAAACTAGTAACAAAGAAAGCTGTTTCAGGGCACATATACAGCCTAATGAAAGTCACTATCAATTGCCAAAACCCATCAAGTTTGAGTCACCATGGTGGAATCCCGTTGCACCAGCTGTTTACCATTAACAGAAAACAACATGGAATCATCTATGCTTTGTCAAGACACTCAGAAGGAAGCAAGATCCTTTGTTACTCCCATCTAGCTGACACAGGTTAACAATATGGGCCATAAGATTCAAAGGTGCAGCATAACTCAGTCCAGGCTACTACATCTTCTTTCCTTCTGTTTGGCATGTTAAACAGAATAAGTCAGAGAGGTGCAAGTATTCAAGTGGCAGAGAAATTCACTGAGGAATATGTATCATGAACAAATTATATCTCAGCAATTCAGATGCACATGTACCAAAGGACAGAGAATTAACTCCTCTGACACCAAGAGTATTAACAGCATCTGCAGCCAAATTTGATATCTAAGCTAAAACATGAATCACTAGCATTTTGGTTTTCCAGCATGCTTCACAGTAGTAATTATCTAGCTGCGGCTTGGAGATGTTGCCTAGGTACATACATAAATGAAACACAGTTGCCAAATCCCATCAACCAGCACTGGCAGCATGAATACAGTCAGCCTCATTACCCTGAATGAAACAGTCACAGGATATGCAAACAGTCACTACGTGTGCTAACTGTGCTTCAGTGAATTTCCTCCACCTCTTGGGGACTTCCTGATGCTTTGCTTGATAGCCAACTGTCTTTTTATCCCAAGATCAAGCAATCTGAGACAAAACAAGGGCTGTAAAGCATAGCCAGACAACAAGACAACAAAGAAGGTAATTTTACTTTCTGTTCTCAGGTTATCATAACTATCTTCAAGCATAACTCAATCTACTTAAGAGTTGGAGAGCTGTATTCCATCTGAATACAGCTATTGTGTCCTTGGTTTTATATACGCTAACAGGTTAAAAAGCCGCATCTCAATGCCACTACAATGAGTTCAGCTTTCTCAGCACAACACTGCTAGCACAAACAGACTACCAACATATATTACAGCACGGAGACAGATTTTGAACCCATTTAAGATGACATAGTGCTTGAAAGGATCACAGCTGCCAGCTCTACAATAATGTTCCCTAGACCACAACCATGCTGGAAAACACTGTAGGAAATACTAACAGTGCATTCCCCTGACATCACCCAGGACTGACCAACGTGAATAATCACTACAGAGTTTGGTCCGTCTTGCCAAAGGACAGCAAAAGCTATGAAAGCAATGAAAGCTGCCAGAAGTCCTCAGGGAATTTTTCCTCAGAATAGTTTTAAAGGGTTCGTGTAAGATCATCTATCCTGCTTCATTGTTTCCCACCATTATGTGCTTTTTCCACTTTAATGACTCAGAACACAAACAATCCCATGGTTTGGATTAATTGCCCGGCCTCTGCCAAAGAAGAGGAGAGGCTGTCACACCTTATTTACGTCCCTGAGAATCCTGTGGAATAATTCTGGAAGTTTGAAGGATTATAATGAAGCATCATTTAAACTTACTGTAAAAATCCTTGAACATCAGGTGCCTATGGCAAATCTGCATGCTGCAAAAAGTGTGCCTCCTCTTTATTCGACATCATGCTACCTCTGAAATGGCCTGTGAAAATGAATAAAAAAAAATTCTTACAAAAAAAAGGTCACTGACAGAAATTAGCATTCTATTACTACAGCAATCTGTAACACTTCAATTAAAATCAAGGATTCTAGGAAATAGCAGGAAACTTTGTAGCTCTTTTTGTTTTAAAACAGATCATCTTTGTTTTAGTAAAAATCATGGTTTATGTTATTTTTAAGTTCTGAATGATCTGAAGTTCATTACCTAATTAGGCTCAGCTGAGGTACTAGCTGGGGAAGTAATGATGCCTTGCCATACAAAAGAATGTCACAAATTCTTGATTAAATATAACCATCTACACTGATGTGTTTTGGTGGGGTTTTTTTGGTTTTTTTTTTTGCTCTTTCAAGTGTCATCTTAGAGCTTTAAATAAAATTTAAGGCAAAATAACTTGACTTGAAATAAAAAAGCTGTTGATTGAGTGAAAGGGAATGGCTGTCATGAAGAGATTTGTTTCTGCCAGGCAAGCTAAGACTTGCTTTTCCAGGTCAGAAGCATCATTTGAATTCTAAAAGCAGAGCTCCCTTCCTTTAATGCTGGTTTAGCATGAAAGAGTACATGCAATACCTAGTGTTTTCATTACTGTTGGAAATAACCCTTCAGTAAACATTTCTACTTGAGGTAGGTACTTTCACTGCTGTGTCCTGCATGCTCACAAAAGGAATAGGTCTTTAACCTTTAAGGAAAGGTCTGTAGTGATAGTACAGCTACAGGTAATTTTGAAACAGATCCTCAACACAAAGGTTTATTGTCCTAACGCTACTACTGTTAAGGAAGTCATTAACAGAATAACGAGCAGCTATCACAGCATGTAGAGAATAACTTGAGTTCAAAATAGGAAAGGAAAGGAGTGGAAACCTAGCTGATTGATCAACATGAACAGATATAGAGATAGACAGCTGCCATGCCTCCTGCAGAGACAGAGACTGTACCAAAGAAAACCTTCAGAGGGGTTTTGCCAGTATAGGAGGCTAAAGCCCAAAATTTAAGGCACAGCTGAAGGTATGGACAATGTGTATTTTATCTTATCAGTTTGTTTGGGCTGGTAGAAAACCTATTAATGGAAAAGAATGCAGTTTCTTTGATAAATACTATGGAATGCGAAATATTTTCATTGGAGAAACCAGGAAATGACCTTACTTACTTACATACTTGCATACAAATTTACTGCTTACTAACAAAAAAACCCCAAAAAATCAAAACCCAGAACAGAATTCAGTGACAGATCTACTGACCCATGAGTTTCTTTTTCTCCAGAAATGACAGTGTCAGTACAAAATTCTCTTCAGGTTTCTCAACCTAAATCTGCTGCTTCAGGATTAAACAAGTCAGTATAATCAATCTTATTCTGCATTCTGCTTAGGTTACCCACAAAGAAGCCAAAGAATTTCAACTGTGAACAGTTGTTAATTTGGAGACAATTACAAAAATTGTTCAAAATAGCATGTGCAGCTATGCAGTATTTATAACTCCTTTTATTGCTCTTGCTGTTAACAAAGAATATCCAGAGAGTTGCATTAGACTACTGTTCTCTTGTCAGCTGAAGGAAGAGACTTGCACCACTGCAGTACTGGATGCGTTAACTATTTGGTTCTGAAATAAATGTGTTTTGACTGCTGAGGTAGCTTTTAAAATGGCTACATGACCTGCAGTGCAGAAGCAGCAGGGTTCTGACAGCTAAGTCCTGCCTTTTTTTTCTTTTTAAAGCTCAAGTTCAACCAGCTTGTTAAATGATTTGCTGAGGTGCTGTGTCTGCCAGGTAGATAATCTTACAAGTGACTTGTTTCATCAGGAATTTTTTTTTTGCATTCTGGTTTGTGGGTTGTTTTTTGTTTTTTGTTTTTTTTAACTGCTTGTGTAAAGATTTGGTAGGTGGAGTTTTTTAATTCAGTGAAATGTCAATTGCAGTAGGCCCAGCACAGGATGGCACTCATGTTGTTCAGCTCACTACAGGATAAACAAATTTTGAAATCTGCATATTAAGGTAAGAGCCATGTATCTTTCAAGGTTACATCATTACTCCAAACTTGATTTTCAGTTATGAAATTAAGTTCTAAACACATATATTCTTTTTATTCATATATGCTTTTTAAGAATTTCTGAAAAATTCACTAGAAGAACTGATCTGAGTGTATTTGGATACAAATTATTTACACAATCATGGAATGCTTTGGGTTGGAAGGGATATTTCAAGGCCATCCAGCCCAAAGCCTTATGTTCCTCTTTCTACACTTAAAGTATGGCAGAAGGCAGAATCGGCATGTGAAGAGCTAGGAAATCTCAGAGGGACCAGGTATACAGCATGATTCCTTTAAAACCACAACACAAATTCACTACGGCAGCAGCTGTGGTACCAGTGAACCTTGTAAGAGGTGAGATTAACGATCAGGGGCTCCCCATTTGAGAAAACAGTCAAGCTCTCAGGTAGATAGATGGGTCCTTGAGAACATTAACGTAGAAACAGAAAGGTTTTAAATTGAGTATAACTGCTCTCAGCAACTGATTCTGTGCCCAGATGTACAGTTTGTCACTTTTTACTACTGATACAGGTCTGCAGTTCAAATCCTCTGTGCTTAAATAGACTGGGATATATAATACGAGAATGTATCTTTGCAAATATTTAATGAACAAAATTTAATAATCTCTGAAAAAGAAATGCAATTTAACAGCAACTAAAAAGACATAAACCTACTTTTAGCACAAAGAAATAAAACTTACCAAATAATGACAGTGCTTCTGGGAAGGACTGTATCCACACTTGTAAGGAAGGCTGTATTTTGTTAAGAGAGGAGCTTAGTTAAGTAACTTACCAGAGAAACATCTGACAATGTTATGCATCCAGTCAGACCTAGACAGGAGGAGACTGAAAATGCTGCAGTTCCTTCTGCTACTAGAACTAAAAGCAGCTTAAGTGGAGGCCAGCATTAAACATTCCGAAAGACAATGTTTGAACTGATTTTTAAATTATCTTGGAGGAAAGATGCTATTTAAAATGCAGAGCAAGCAAATCAGAAGCAAAACCAGTACCTCTTCAGATGGTTCAGGGTCTCTACTGAACTTCACTGCATCGGGTTGGACAGTTACTTGCAGCTCCTCTCTGCCAGCACAGGAATGGCTGTCTGGTTACTTGGTCTCCATTGGCTACACTTCCAGCAACCAGGCTAACTTAGAAAAAAAAATGAAAAAAAACACCCCAGTAAATCTATTCCTAACTAATTTTATAGAGTGTCCCTAAAAGGTTTTGCAAGTTGAAGAGGCTTAGCCAGCATGTTTGGGAATGAAAGCAGTTTATAAGTGATTCAGTAATGCATAGTGCAGACAAAGTTTGAAAGAACTTACTTGATGCAGAAGTTAGACTTCACATCCAATAACTCTTAGTAGTTATTCTCACTAATATAAAGAACTGATAAAGTTCCATGGTTTCGAATGTGTCAACCAGTAGTTTCCAAAACTAACTTCAAACGGCCTGAATATAGCCTGAAGCTATCAATTAATCTCCTAACACCAGTGAATGGGGAGAAAGAGATTCACTATCAGTGGAATAATTATACAGCATGGAAAACCTCAGAGTTCTCAGAGAAAGAAGTTTTAGTGAAGCAAATACTGGCTCAGTAAGCAGTGGGTAGGTTAGTGGATGAAGTAGCAGTTGGTTTAATCATGACCAGAACTTCTCAAGGGTTGATATTGGGTCCAGTATTACTCAGTATTCTTATAAATAATCTGCAGCACATGATGCAGCAACTACTATCCAGCACATTTTCTTGCTTTATTGAAATATTTTTAAGCAATTATTTTTAGACTTAGTTTGTTGCTTCGAATTTCAGATGTTACAGTTTGAAATAAATGTGCCATCCCTTTTCCTGTTATCAAACTCCTTTTAAACAGAACTTTCATTTATAGTTGCATCTAAAATGACTATGCTTTGGTACTCCTCCCTAGGAGTACCAAAAAACTGCATTCCTTATGTGCCTGCACCAAAAAACTGAGTTCCTTATGTGCCTGGAAAAAAAAAAAATTGTACATACAAACCGAAAATTGCTTTGAATCCCCACAGAGCTCGTTATCTGGCAAAAATGACTCACAGCTAAAATATTCCTATTATGAGAGGCCACTAAGTGCATTTAGGATAGTGAGAACTCTGTAATTTGCAAACAACTCTACAGGAATTAAACTTGTCATTAGCGTATCACTAGAGCTAAAAGAGGCAGTGGTGAAAAAAACCAAACTGATTAACACTAAACATAGATCTGTAAGTGGGGAAAAACGTCAGAAAATGCTTTGTATTTCACAAGTCACTGTTTAAGCCTACTTTAAAAAAAAAAATTACTTCAGGATTTTTTAACAGGCATCCCAGTAAATACTTTAAATATTTTATTTTTACTTTCATCAAAACCTGACATGCCAAGCCTCAGCAAGAAGAAGAATGGTTGATGTGTGTAGCTGGTGACTTCCTTTGTTGAACTCTTTAGTTTTTTTATGTTAGCAGTTTAAGGATGCATACGAAGAGCTCTCCAGAACTTCATCCACACAAAAATTGTCTCATGCATTTTAAAATAGTTGTGCTGTTTATAAGTCAAAAATGAGAAAGATTTTGACTTGTCGTAGCTTCCAAGAATTCATGTGCTCTTCTAAAAACAATACTCTTCAAGGAAAATACAAGCAGAAATAAAAAAAAAAAAAAACATGAAACAAAACTGATGACAGAGAATATAATTTTCAAGCCTCCATTTCAAGGATTGTTTCTAGTGAAGCTCTTTGATGGAACACTGACAGTATAGGATACCTGTACTGCAGAGGAATCTTCCCTCACGAGCACTCATGCTAGTTACAAACACATCACAGAACACATCTGTATACTAACACTCAAAACTACTTTTTCTACACAACTCACGTTCACTAGGAAACCACATGTCATCAAACTGGTTGGCCTCTTTACAGACAGTAAATGTTCTCTTTTCTACCTTCACTCTGTCACTGTGGCTTCGATTTTAATAAAACTGCTGATGTACAGCATAGTCTGGTTGGATTTTAGGAATGATAACTAAGGCCTTGTTCCTCCAGGCCAACCTTAGTAGCTCAGGTAAGCACTACTGCCTATCAGTGTGCAATCTGATACGAGACTTAGACTGTAGCTGCTCTGTAATACAGTACAGAACTGCAGTAATCATTTTTGAAGACATGCCAGAATCCAAACAATTTCTGGAAATCATTTTGGGCAAATGTAAAAATATGTATTTTAACTGTTTAGCTGTACTCATAAGATTTCTAGCACAAATTTATCACACGTATTATTTGAATAAACACAGGTTTTAATCCCCAAACTTTGTTTGTCACACCATCCTAAAAAGTGTTTTCATAAGTAATATAAAAACTGGTAGACAGTGTGTGTTCAAGTAATTAAATACAAGTTGTACTCCTTATGCACACTACACAAAGTAAAAGGTAATTGTAAAATACATCATAATAAAAATCTGTAGTGATTCTGAAGAATTAAGAAAGCTGAAAAGTCTTTTTTTCTTGTTATTATATGATATCAGATATTGCTGTCAACCACTGTTTCATTCTTCAAGCTGTAGTCTTACTACAAAAATCATGAGACCAACAGAAGACACTGTTCTTTCCTAACCTCAGCAGCAAACACACGTTCTTTTTTTCCTCTGGATGAATCTGAAATTTTAATTTGAAATGTGTCCACTGAGATAAGAAAGGGTTAAAGGTTTATAGAATGTTTCAGCTATGAAGCGACTTCCCCTGCCAACTTGTTCTGGCTCCTTTGAAATGTGCAAAAAAAAAAGCCTCAGATCTTTCCTTTTGTTATGTCCTCCAGGCCATACTTAATACATCATGGCTCAGTTACTCCTACTTCAGTTGCATTTTGTTGTACTTCATTTTCCACCTTTTCTTCATCATCTTTCGTTTGCAGTAATTCTTCAACTTCTTTGTAGCCACACCTTCATTTCTAACAGGCTTAGCTGGATTGCCTTTAGTTTCCATAGCTACTGGCTTTCCCTCACAGGGTGTGTCAGATTGTCCTTTCGCCCCAGTCACCTGGACAGGTATGAGGAGAGAAAAAGCAAACAAATAACTACAATTAATAATCTTAAATCTGTATTAACCAAAATAAAAACAAAACCCAACACCCCC